>JAVKPL010007976.1:0-32511 GCA_032173675.1 Gastrolobium villosum | reverse complement strand
ATGTGAGAAAAAAGTATGGTGTGACAGCATACCTTCCTGTGATGCATAAGTCCTGCATGCATGGGTTGGGATACATATCACCCCAAAACTGATTATGGGCTATTCTGTTGATATTATTTTGCTATCCCAAATTTTTAAATGAAATACTCACAGGTTATTACAAATAAATAGGAACAAAAAACTGTTAAAGTTACGTATCAATTGAAAGTGTCGAGTAGAATTTTTGTAAAATCGTTGCAATGCATCTAAGACTAAAATTATAACAAAATTTGGCGCATTCATTTTTTTTTTTAAGTAAGAAAATAAGAAAAGAAAAACCAAAAAGTAGATGTAAAATAGGAAATACTTGTTTAAAAATCCCTTTCAAAATTCAAATTTTAACGAACCATAAAAAAAATTTACAACATAAATTGTAAATTTTCACTCTCGAAAAGTACCATAACTTGAAGTTTTCTCTTTATGTATAAATATTGGTCTATTTTTTACTTAAGTTTTTGATATATTTGTAGATTTTCTGAGTTAATCTTGATTAGAAAGTATTAAATGATATATAATCAATGAGAAATTAACATTATATACAGAAAGCAAAATACATTCCAAAGAATAAATCCTTACCTTTATAAACACCCCTGATGTATAAACCTGTAAGAAATTTTTGTAATATCAAAAAAATTGAAAAAGATAATATTATATGGGATTTGTAAAGAACCAATTCAAACCAAAAGCTTAAGCTGTTGGGTGAGGCTACATTAATGGTTTTATATATCTCAACACGCCCCCTCACATGAGAGCTCATTGGGCTGGAAGGGTGGACAATGCACAGGCCCACCCCACATACCTATGCGAACAAAGAAATTCCACTTGAAAGAAAGTGGGGGGCGGCGAGGATCGAACCCGGGAAACCAGACTCTGATACCATGTAAAGAACCAATTCAACCCAACAGCTTAAACTTTTGGGTGAGGCTACAATAATGGTTTTATATATCTCAACAGGATTAACGTTTCTCTTATCACAATAAATAACACATAAGATAAAAGTATCTCATGCAATGCCAAAACGAAGTCATTTTAAAATTTAGAATAAAAAATAAAGGATATATTAGCGAAATACATGTTACAATAGGAAATTGAAATTTCCAAAATACCCTTTATTATACTGAACCTCAAAACGACGTCGTTTTAAGATTGCATGATATAACTTTATCTCCTATGATGGGACAAACATTTTTCCCATATTATATATATATATATATATATATATATATACAGTGGCGGAGCCAGGATTAGAGGAGAGGGGGGGCGAAAATTAATTTTTTGTTTTGCATAATATTAGTATTTTTATTACCTTTTGACCTCGTAGGAACTCATTTGGTTAACTTCTTACCAAAATATTAACATTTAACAACATTTGAAAGATTGAAAAAAATGTACTATTACTCGGTCTAACAGACATAAAAAGTAGTTTAAAATAATAATTAAAAAAAGTGCCTTAACTTAAACAATGATTTTAACTACATATTTTTTGAAAAATAAAATAAAAAACTACAACCAAGTTGTCCCAAAAAGTGAATCTTTTAAGTTAGAGCAAATTTATTTTCTTTATACGAAACCACTACATAAAGAGAAACACAATTATGCAAATGAAAAGAGAGCAAAAAGGTGGTAAGCTAATTAAGATCACTTCATTTGACTCTTACTTTACGTGTTTAATGATTTAATGTTTCATTGAGGATTACTTTTCAAATTGAAAGAATAAATTGTGTTGGACAAATAAATAAATAAAAAATCAAAACACGTATGAACCAATAAATTAAAAAAGATTCGTATAGATGAGTTTATTTATCTAAACATTAATACACCGAAGGTCGGTATAAAAAAAATGTTAATCCATGGAAGATAATGAGTCGAAACAAAACATTCAAAACATGGGGATGATATGAACGGATTTTGAAACAAAACAATCAAATAATAGTAGCATTGTTAATTTCATAAAAAAAATAGAGATAATGAGAGACCTAAGCTGAGAAGATTTATTAAAATTGAGAGAGAATTTTTTCATTGGGATACAAATGAGGCCATAAGATTTTGTTAAAATTGATAGAGGAATAGCAATAGAAATAAAAAAGATTTGTTAAAATTGATAGAAGAATAGCCATAGGAATAAAAAAAGATTGAGTATAGTGTGATATCTAATGATATCATGACAAGTAATTTTATACTATACAATTTTTAAAATAAATAATTTAATAATATTAACAAAATTTTATTTTATATATATATTAAAAAAAAAATTCTTGAAATTTGGGGGGGGCGGTGGCCCCCCTAGCCCCTCCCTAACTCCGCCCTTGTATATATATATATATATATATATATATATATATATATATATATATAGGGGTAGGATTCTTTGACACTGGTGTCAAATTTAAAGTTTGACACCTCATCTGAGAGCCGTTAAATCAAAAAAGATCAATGGTATAATATGCTTATAAATCAGAGTCGTTGACTTTTTTATATATATCGTCTCTCAGATGATGTGTCAAATTTTAAATTTGACACAGGTGTCAAAGGATCCTACCTCGTATATATATATATATATATATATATATATATATATATATATATATGAGACAGGATCAACTTACGCCAGTGTAAGATTAATAAGTCTTACACTGCATCTTAATCATTGATTTGCATGCATCCAACAGTTATAATTTAGGAAGTCATATGAATTAATTAATATTAATTAATTATTAATTACATTACAAATGATAACCAATGATTTCTGTCTATCAACGGTTGAGATGCGGTGTAAGACTTGTTAGTCTTACACCGGTGTAAAAAGATCCTGCCTATATACATATATATATATATATATATATAGTGATATTTTTGCTTATCTTCCTATATTTTTGTATAAAAAATAGAAACTTAGGGAAGTGCTTTACAAACAATGTATAAAAAAGAACATATTTCATTCAGCTTCTTCATGTCCATTATAACTAGTTATTTCGATTTTCTAGTGGTGATTTTAACTATAACTTCATCTCTATTTATTGGTCTGAGTAAGATACGACTTAATTGATTTGAAATTTTGAATCGAATTGGAAATTGATACAGTAGGGAACTTTGGAATAACCAAAAAACTTCAATTCTTGGTCATTGAGATTCATGGTCAAAAGAAAGATATTCATTTTTAAGGATAGATATTACTTCCCTTTTCCTTTCAAACAAATTAAAATAATTAAAACTTTTCTATTTGGAATCGTATTAGGGTCATTATTATTTTATATATCATGATTATTTTATCTTAGAGTAAGTTACACTTCTACTATTGGTTGTTAATTCCATGTACAAGTAACTGACTCTAACTGCCCATATATAAGGGTTTAGGGTCAGCTAGATATAACTGGAATTAACAATTAATATGGGATGATCAGCAAAAAGAATAGTTTAATCACCTATGGGATGGTCCAATGATATGGAATCCAAAGGTTGATAGGTAAAGAGTGGTTTGCTTCCTAATCTCCTATAATCCTTATCAGGTACTTAATGTTTCAAATAAGGTGGGATCTAATTACTAGATCAACTAGGGTTGGGTATCTATGTTTGAAACCTTTGCCCCCCCCCCCAATTTATATAGTCCATGAAATTGAATTATCGTGTTGTTATTTGGTCAGGGTGGGTAATGATGGCCGTCATTTTGAGTCCAAACTCGAACTACCCATCGATGCACGGGATGATCTAGCCTAGACTACATTGATTAATAGCTTGGACTCTAGTTGTTTTTGTTATTGTTTGGTTTTTCCCTTGGCTCCAAATTTGAATTCTTGTGACTTTTTTACCATAGTTATTTTGCGTATCTTTTGAGTGAGTACTTGTATTTCCTTCCTGCTCACTCATTCTTCTAGCAAAACTCCCTTGTGTTCCTTTTCACCTTCATTTCCTCAATTAATGTATTTTTCTTTCTCTTGAAGATTTCTTCACATTGCTCCTTCATATTTTAGAGTGCCTAGCAATAAGGTCTTTTGCTCTAGTCATTTATTTCGTGGAAGCATTCTTGCTTACATTTGGTGATTTTTTTCCTTTTCACCTATAGATACTTATCCTTTTCATTCATTTCCTTGATCTTCATTCAGTTTTAGTGAAGGAAGTTTTTATGGTGGGTTTCTGCTGCCGAAAAAGGTTCGATATTTGTTAATTATTTTCTTTATAACCTCTTTTGACATCTGACGAGTTTGTGTGGTGGTGGTTTCTTTAAAAACTTGTACGGCAACTCATGTCGCTTTGATTGGGTGGCAGTGATTCAAGGCATGAGTTGAGACTTATATTGTTTGGCTTAATAGGACATGTTTGGGATGCAGGAATAGCTTAATTAATTTATTACAAAAAGTGGTTGATGAAGTCTACATTTCTTTATCCCAGCCTAGTCTAGGGTCTACAATGCTTTATCCGTATTTTTCGATATGGCTTGAACAAAGTGGTTGTTGCGTAGGAGTTCGTGCTTCCTCATGCTTTTAGCATTACACTTGGGTTTCGCAAGAGGTGTTGTCCTTTGTTCAACTATAAACACTAAACACATTTTTTGTACATCTGTATTATATGCGTCTTCCATTAAAAATATGATATTTGGATTAAAAAAATATTTTTCTTTCTACTCCATATACATGTCACAGTAATTGCCCAATTGTGATTACCCTGTCGTACTGAGTCGGTGGTGCGACAGGAGTATCATAATAATTACGGAGAAATGTATAAGATTTTGTTCAGATGTGCTAAGGAGGGTAACTCATATTGGGAGGGGTTGATTCCTTCTTCAGTGGAGGAACATGTGTGTACATGACCATAAGACTCTCATCTCCCAATTTTTCTTTTATCCTACACGAAAATATTATTGGATCAAGGAGTTTGGTTTCCCTACTTAGAATTTCAAACGACCATCATAAGGTTCCTTTTGGTGGCACGAAATGAAATCCATCCCAAGTTATTGGGCTTTCTTTTGCATTCTAGCCAGTGTGCAATCATCTTAAGTTTCTGTAAGAACCCGCACCGCTAATTTAGGAATTTAAATGATATAATTATGATATTATGAAATAATTTCATAATTGACCTAGAATAATTATGAGAAGACTTGAATAATTAATATAAGGGCTTAATAATGTTGAAAGTTGTTTTTCTGACGAAAAAATGCAGATATCGGTTCTACTTCACGATATAATTGTGTACCAATGAAGTATCCCAAAAAATAATAAAAAGGGTAGGAATATTCCTAGAATAATATATAGGGATGGTATAACAAGTTTGAAGTGAAAATAATGAGAACTGGCGTCAGGACTGATACTAGCTACGTAAAAGTGCGTACCGGCAAAGTGTTGAGAAAATTATAATAAAAATATGATAAGTCCTAGAAAAACGGCTAGGTCCAGAATCCAAAGTTTGGGATTAAAATGATAAGCATGCCTAGTAATGCTAATACAGTGGGATTAAACTTAATCTGCCTATAAATACTAAGTGCACAGATTTCTAGGTCAAAAATCATAAACTCCTACGTGAATTTCTGAAGGCACCATGCTCTCCACCAGCCACCACCTTCCTCCCTTCGTCTTATGAGCCAAAGAGACCACCTTTCTTCAAGCTTTCTTCACCAAAACACCATTGATGTGTGAGAGCTAGCCTTGTGAGGGAGTGTGGATACACATTCTGAGTTTTGGTCTCAACGTGGTAAGATTAGTGAGTTGACTTCACTGTTTTGGTAGAACGGGAGCCATTTTCTTGGGTTGTGAAGCTTCAAGGTACCATTTTGATAGCGTGAAGGACCAAGCTTGTAGTGCATTTTCGTGGCCTTGCAAAGTTAGGATCTTTGAGCTCTGTTGGAAGCTCCAAGGCAGTCCCTTTTTCTGAGTTTGTGAGCCTTGACGTAACCTATGATCATCTTCTTTGAATATTCATGATTTTGGCTTCATTAAGCCACTAAATGAGGAAACTTTGATTATATGAGTTAAAGGTTGATGAATTATGTTTAAAATACATTAATGAATATCTGTTTATGGAGTTATTGGACTCCAAATTGATTTTGGACCTTAAATATGGGATTTATGCAGAAACTGCATGAGTTTCTGCATTCTGTCTGATAAGTATTCGAATACCTTTCATGGAGTATTCCAATACTCATCAGCAGGTAATCGAATACTCTTGAAGGAGTATTGGGATACTTTTCTGGGCAGAAAAGTATTCAGATACCTCAGTGGAAGTATCCAGATACTGATGCGGATATTGCAATGTTGGTATTCGGATACCTTGTGGTATTCGAATACTGTTGTGAAAGTATTCAGATACTTTGTGGTACTCGAATACTTTAGTGAAATTATTGGGATACTTTCTGGAGAAATGGAGTATTCGGATACTCATCGAGGAGTATTCGAATACCTCCTGCAGAATTAGCCTAAAATCACTTCAAACAAGTTGGAAAGCCTTAAACATTTGATGAAACCTTGGGCTATGAATAATAAAGATTATTTCAATTATAGTCAGACTGTGAGAGTGTTGTTTGTGGACCTTGGACTAGGTTGGACTCTTGAATTGGATTGTTAGCTTGCAGGGTAAGCTTTCCTGTCCTCGGTATTGCCCATTATTGGTTCCACTATACCTCATGGAGGGATGGTTTATATGCATGATGTGCTTTTATTGAAATGCTATTTATTGAACTTTTAAGTGCAAATGCCTTATGATATGTATGTGGTGTTCCACCTAAACGGTAAGCCTGAATATGTAGCGTCATACAAGATGACGATTCTGTGGGTGGGTACAAGTAGTGTCTTATATTACTATAGGTTATAGACGTATGTAATTCCTACATGTTCTTTGGCCAGTAGGATTCTGACACACATGACATGATTATATGTTGCATTGCATAGATTTTGGAACTTATATTGTTAAACTATTTTTTGAACTTATATTACACATGTAAGTGAGCTTAGGGTGGAGAGATCCTTGAGGACCCCTTGTCTTACAGAGATTTCTTTTTAGAGATCTCACCCCGTGTTGGGGCACATTTCAGGAACAGGTACCTCAGGGGTTGAGAGCTCTGGCGGTAGGAGGCCGTAGCTGATGTGATATGCATGCTGTTTATACTGTTATGCCTGGATGCTGACATGTTTTATATTCATTATCAAGTTATTTGAGTTGAACTTTGTTCGGCTTTGTTGCCTTATTTGGTGATCATCGGAGTTATCCATGCCACATTGACTTGACTTTGTTTATTTAGACTTGAGTTATATAATGAATTATGATTCTGTCCGGACTACGTGTTGTAGATCCGTGGTTAGATATACATTTATATATGAGGTTATTTAGTTAGTTATTTTATTGCAATCTACATATAGGAATTATTTTGAAAATGGATTATGTAATCAACTTGGTTCATAATGATGACGTCATAATTGAAAATAAAAAGTTAGCTTCCGTATTTAATCGAGCTGCGCTTAATATTGTAATATGATAACAATTCGGGAATACAAGGGGTGTTACAGGTTCCCTGCTCATGTCGAGCATTTTTCTATTTGTTCGAGGTTATAACCTCGAGGATTCGAAGTGAGCCTGCTGATAATAGTGGTTGGGTGATCTTCCAGGTATGTCTAAATTAACCATTTCTATGCCTTTCTCCAACTTCTACCGAGGTCTCAAGAGAGAATATTCTTAAGGTTTTGGCTACGGCGGGCCGGGGTCCTTTCTTCTTGAGCGGGAAAAGGCTTTCGAATTTCGAACTCTATTGGTTGTATTACCATTGCCACCTGAAGTTGATGAAGTATTTTAAGAACCCGCACCGTTAATTTAGGAATCTAAATGATTTAATTATGAAATTAGGAAATAATTACATAATTGACCTAGAATGAATATGGAAAGGCTCAATTAATTATCATAAGGGTTTGATAATGTTGAAAGTCACTTTTCTGACGAAAAGTGCATGATAAACCCTTAGTTCATCAGGTTTTTCAGCATGAATTAGTGTCAATTTGTGTGATTAAATGATGGAAAAGAGGTTAATACCCCAGAAAGCCCTCAAATACAAGTTCTGAAAGCTTTGTTGGAAATTACATTGTTTTTGTAGGGAAATGAAGCTCAAAGGAGCAGATGAGAGTAGGAAGAAGATTCCAAAGATTGGAAAAATGCTAAGTGTTAAGCGCTAAAACGTCCACAAAGAACGTTTTAGCGCACTGCTGCATGAAGAAGCCAAAACTTGTTGGTGCCAAGCGCTAAAACTTCCACATAAAACATTTTAGCGTGATTACGTACAAAAACTCTCGGGTCTCAAACGCTAAAACGTTCATTATAAACATTTTAGCATTCTGATGTGCAAAAAGATTCTGGTCTTCAACGATAAAACGTCCAAATCAAAGGTTTTAGCGCTGAAGACGGTTGAAAGAAGTTGGGTGTATGTTGAAGTTGAGCGCTAAAACGTCCATCAGAGAGCATTTTAGCGCCTGTGTCAGTTTTTGGCTGTTATTCAGTTTTAACTTGTAATTTATAATGCAAAAGGCCTTCATTTTCTGAATATACATTCTATAGCATATTCTAAGAGATTATTCTGGTCTTTTCTGCTCTAAGAGGCTTAGTCTCTGATTTCCAAATTTTTAGGAGTAGTTCTTGTAATAGTTAGTACATTTATATACAATTGTGTTTGAAGATTGAAGACTCAATCATCATGGGAACTGAGTTTGATCTTTCATCTTCTACTATTTTATTTTTAATTATGTCTAAGTAGAGTCCTTTGTAGTCTGATTCAATGGAACTCAATGATAAATTTATGTATATTTGATTAATATTCTGAGTACCTTTTATGTGATGATGTGAATTTGTCTGCATTATTTCTTTCCATCAAGGAAGTAGTGTAGAACAGGAATGTTTACACTACTTCTGTATCTGATAATTTCATCATCAGGATTCTAGTACTCAAGGGATTGATGCTAGGATTCTGATGTAATCTTTAAGACCTTAGTATTTATTGCATGTATTAAGAAAGGAATCACTAAGGGATTGGGGTTTCTAGTTAATGTATCAATCAGGATAGTAAGGGATTACATCTTGATGATAAGAAAAATGTTGATTAACATCACATGAAAGATGATTCATCATATGATCGATTTTTTCATAAATTTATTATTGAGGGAAATTGTTTTCTGACTACTTGTTTTATAATTTCAAATCCATATTTCAGTTATTTTACTAAATTTAACTGCAATTCAATTTTTTGGTGACAAAATACTCATGATTTCAATTAACCTTTTTTTGATTCAACTTAGTTATAAGTGGTTAGTTAGTGCTTGAACATAAATCCTCGTGGGAACGATCTTTACTAATCATTTTATTACTTGTATGACTAGTATTCTTGCTAAAGTCGCAACAAGTTTTTGGTGCCTTTGCCGGGGATTTGTTCTTCAACATTGACAGATACCATAGATATCTGAGATTGAATCTTTTTATTTTCAGCATTTTATAATTTTGTGTTAAGTTTGGGTCAATTTTAATTCTGGTGTATGCGAGGTACTATTGATCCAAATTCTTTGTTGTTTGATCCAGAATTAGAAAGGACAGTTAGGAAGAACAAGAGGATAGCAAGACAAAGAAGATAGTTACAAGAAAGGGGTGAATCCAGTGTGGTAATTCAAGAAGAAGTCATGGAAGAGAACCACGGGCCACCACCAGAACAGAGGACACTGGGAGATTATATGACTCCTACAGTGATCCCACCAATTGGGAGTGTTGTGCGCCCCACTGTTGAGCCAAATAACTTTGAACTGAAGCCTGCACTGATACAATTGATGCAGAAGGAACAGTTTGCTGGCACAAGTGCAGAGGATCCATACCTGCACATTGAAAATTTTCTACTGTTGAGTGATACAGTGAAGATTAATGGTGTCACTAGGGATGCCATTCTGTTAAGATTATTTACTCATTCACTGAAAGATGATGCAAGGAGATGGTTACAATCTTTACCCCAGGGGAGTATCACTACTTGGGATGATTTGCAGACAAAATTCTTAGCCCGATTCTTCTTAGCATCAAAGAGGGCAAAGTTGAAGGATGAGATCACATGATTTAAGAAAAAAGAGTCAGAATCCATCTATGAGGCCTGGGAAAGGTTCAAGACATTGTTGAGGAAATGTTCACAATATGGGATTGAAGTGTGGAATCAGGCAGCAATCTTTCTCCAAAGGATGACTTCTAATACTAGGACATTGGTGAATGCCACTGCTGGTGGGTCATGGACAACCAAGACTCCTCAGGAAGCCCTTGACATATTTGAATCTTTGGCATCTCAGTAATTTGACAATGCTCCAGTGACTGACAGAAGAACAGGAATTATAAAGTTGGATGGGTATGATGCTCTGCTAGCCAAGAATGATCAGTTGATGCAGACTCAAAAAGAGAAACAGCAACAGTTGGATGCTCTCACTAAGCAACTATCCTCTCAAAAGGTTGCTTCTGTGGACACTAACTGTGTGTGTGCAATTTGTGGGAAAAGCCATGTAATAGATGATTGTGATTATGGGGTATCTACAGAACAAATAGAAGTGAATGGGGTATGGTATGACCAGAGGAACCCTAACACCCAAGGGCGAAATCTGTATGTGCCACCATGGAAGAATAGGAATCAGCACCCAGGGTTCAGTTACAGTTCCAATCATCAGCTGAATCCTCCATTGCATCCTCCTCCACCACATTCATCACAGCAAGGAGATACTTCTGCATGGGAGAAAGCTTTTGCCCAGTTATCTAAGACCACTCAAGATTTCATTCAAGGGTCAGATTCTTTCAGAGAGGAAATTTCTGCATTCATGTAAGAAACTAAAACTTCATTCAGAAACCACGAAGCATCCATCCGGAATTTGGAGACACAGATTGGTCAGCTATCAAGGCAAATATCTGAGAGATCACAGGGCAAGTTCCCCGGTGATACAATGGTGAATCCAAAGGAGCACTGCAAATCTATTACTACAAGAAGTGGGCTTATGCTTCAACCGGTTCAGAAGAAAGTGGAAGTTAAGAAGGATGAAGAAGAAGTAATTGTTGAGGATGTAGTGGAAGATGATGAAAAAGAAACAGTGAAGGAAGATAAGAAAAAAGATGAGGTGGTAGTTGAAAATAACCCTTCACCTAAGAAGATGATGAAGTGTGAGAAGAAGAAAATGGCTGACAAGCAAGATGAGCCCATTAACTTGTCCCCATATGCTAAAGTTCCCTATCCTCAAAGGTTGAAGCAAGCGATCCAGAAACAGCATTATGCAAGATTTCTGGATATCTTCAAGAAACTACATATTAACATTCCATTTGCTGAAGCCTTAGAGAATATGCATCACTATGCAAAATTCATGAAGGATCTTCTGTCTAAGAAGAGGAAATTGAAAGATGGTGAGACTATGGCTTTGACAGAGGAGTGTAGTGCACTGATTCAGAAGAAGCTTCCTCCAAAGTTGCAAGACCTAGGAAGTTTCAGTATTCCTATTGCCATTGGAGATGTGGAAGTAGGAAAAATTAAAGCATTGAAGTTTAATGCCATTGTCAGACTGTAGAGCTTTGGGAATTAACAAATTGAAGGATACCAATGTTATTTTGCATCTAGCAGGTAGATCCATCAAAAGACCAGAAGGAGTGGTGGAAGATGTTCTGGTCAAGGTAGATAAGTTCATTTTTCATGTGGACTTTGTGATACTTGATATGGAAGAGGAGGATACTGAAAGTCCTCTACTTCTAGGAAGACCATTCTTAGCAACTGCAAGATCCCTGATAGATGTTGAACAAGGGAAGCTGATGTTAATGGTGAATGAAGAAACTGTAATAATAGATGTGTTTGAAACCATTAAACATCCTGTTGATGTGGAGGATTATTTCAGAATTGATATCATACAGGAAGTTGTGGAAGAAGAAATAGAAGAAGAAGACTCTTCACTTGAGGAAGACAGATTTAAAGATGAGTCAAGTGGAGAATTTTATAAGGAGGAACCAGTAGTTGAAGAGCTTGAAAAGAAAGTTTATGACATTCCCAATGGAGCACCTAAGGTGGAACTAAAAGAACTGCCTTCAAATCTTAAGTATGTGTTTCTTGGGGATGATCAAACTTACCCAGCCATTATTAGTGCACTGTTGTCTGAAGGGGAAGAAGTGAAGTTGATTGAAGTGTTGAAAAAGAACAAGACAGCTATTGGATGGCAATTTTCAGATCTCAAGGGCATTAACCCCTCTTTCTGTACCCATAAGATATTGATGGAATAGGAGGTTAAACCAGTGAGACAACCACAGAGAAAACTCAACCCTACTTTGAATGAGGTAGTGAGGAAGGAGGTAGTGAAGTTGCTTGATGCTGGAATGATTTATCCTATTTTAGACAGTGCTTGGGTGAGTCCTGTTCAGACAGTACCTAAGAAAGGAGGTATGACGGTTGTGAGGAATGAAAACAATGAATTAATTCCCACAAGAACGGTCAATGGCTGGAGGATGTGTGTTGATTACCGAAGAATCAACAAGGCAACCAGGAAGGATCATTTCCCTTCCATTTCTAGACCAAATGTTGGAGAGATTAGCAGGGCATGCTTTCTACTGCTTCTTGGATGGTTACTCTACAATCAGATAGCTGTGGCTCTAGAGGATCAAGAGAAGATTGCATTCACATGCCCATATGGAATCTTTGCATACCGGAGGATGCCTTCGGCCTATGCAATGCGCCTGCAACTTTTCAAAGGTGCATGCTTTCCATATTCTCTG
Source organism: Gastrolobium villosum (assembly GCA_032173675.1). Lineage (NCBI taxonomy): Eukaryota > Viridiplantae > Streptophyta > Magnoliopsida > Fabales > Fabaceae > Gastrolobium > Gastrolobium villosum. Next base: position 19,752 of record JAVKPL010007976.1, on the reverse strand, counting down.
ACATGGTAGAAAGATGCTTTGAAATTTTTATGGATGATTTTTCTGTATTTGGTCCTACTTTTGATGCATGTCTAGAACATTTGGATTCTGTTTTAAAAAGATGTCAAGATTGTAATCTTGTACTGAATTGGGAGAAGTGTCACTTCATGGTGACAGAAGGTGATGTTCTAGGACACAATGTGTCTAGAAAAGGAATTGAAGTGGATAAGGAAAAAATCTCTGTGATTGAGAAACTTCCTCCACCTATTAATGTCAAAGGTGTGAGGAGTTTCCTTGGTCATGCAGGATTTTATAGGCGGTTTATAAAAGATTTTTCAAAAATTGCCAAGCCTTTATGCAAGTTGTTGGTGAAAGACCAAGAATTTGTTTTTACTAATGAATGTCTGCATGCATTTCATATTTTGAAAGAAAAGTTGATCACTGCACCAATAATCACGGCACCTGATTTTTCATTGCCTTTAGAGTTGATGTGTGATGCGAGTGATTATGCTGTGAGAGTAGTGCTAGGTCAAAGGAAAGACAAATTATTGCATGTCATTTACTATGCCAGTAAAATTCTTAATGATGCACGAAAGAATTATGCTACTACAGAAAAAGAGTTATTGGCTATTGTGTATGCATTTGACAAGTTCAGGCCATATCTGCTAGGATCACAAGTTATTGTTTACACTGACCATGCAGCTTTAAAGTATTTGTTAAGTAAGCAGGATGCTAAGCCCAGGTTACTCCGATGGATGTTGCTTCTGCAAGAGTTTGAAGTAGAGATCAAAGACAAAAAGGGAGTTGAAAATTTGGTGGCTGATCACCTATCCAGGATTACTAAAAAGAGCTTCAAGAAGGACCGAAAGTGGTGATTAGTGACGAGTTTCTTGATGAGGAAATACTGGCAATAAGTATTGTTTCAGAGTTGGTAGGGGATCAAGTATTGACAATCAGTACCCCACCATGGTTTTCTGATTTTGCCAATTTCAAAGATGCTGGAATGATGCCTAAGGATTTCACATGGCAACAGAGGAAGAAATTTCTACATGATGTGAGGAGATACATCTGGGATGAACCATACCACTTCTATAGGTGTTCAGATGGAGTGATCAGAAGGTGTATTCAACAGGAGGAACAGAAGGATGTCTGGTGGCACTGTCATGGTTCAGCCTATGGTGGACACTTTGCAGGAGAGAGAACTGCAGCAAAGGTTTTAATGAGTGGTTTCTATTAGCCCACCTTGTACAAGGATGCAAGGAAGTATGTGGAAGCATTTGACAACTACCAAAGGACTGGTAACATCTCCGAGAGACATTAAATGCCTTTGAATAACATACTGGAGGTGGAGATTTTTGATGTGTGGGGTATGGATTTCATGGGACCTTTTCCCTCATCCTACTCTAATAAGTAGATTTTGGTGGCAGTAGACTATGTTTCCAAATAGGTTGAAGCCATAGCCACACCAACAAATGACTCTAGGGTAGTAATCGCCTTTTTGAGAAAGAACATCTTTGCGCGATTTGGAATTCCGAGAGCCATAATCAGTGATGGGGGAACCCATTTTGATAACAGGATGGTAGAATATGCTCTTGCAAAGTATGGAGTGAGGCATAAGATAAGTACTCAGTACCACCCATAAACTTGTGGTCAAGTTGAGATTTCCAAGAGGGAACTAAAGCGTATACTGGAAAAGACTGTTAGAAATGCTAGGACTCAATGGTCCAAGAAACTTGATGACACTCTGTGGGCATACTGGACAGCATTCAAGACTCCTATTGGGATGTCACCATTTCAGTTGTTGTTTGAGAAAGCATGTCACTTGCCTGTGGGGTTGGAGTATAGAGCATTATGGCCTGTAAAGTTTTTAAACTTTGATTCTAAAGCAGCAGGTGAGAAAAGGTTATTGCAATTGGATGAACTGGATGAGTTCCATCTTCAAGCATATGAAAGTGCAAGCTTATATAAGGAGAAGACAAAGCTGTGGCATGACAGTAAGATTTCACCCAGGGATTTCAAGGAGGGGAATCAAGTTCTGTTGTTCAATTCCAGGTTGAAACTGTTCCCATGGAAGTTGAAGTCTAGATGGTCTGCACCATTTGTGGTTAAGGCTATGAAGTCTTATGGAGCAGTGGAAATTTTTCCTTTGGATTCTGACCGTAGCTTTACTGTAAACGGTCAGAGATTGAAGCTATACATAGTAAGTGCATTGGACAGGAAACTTCTTACAGTTGCCCTGTTGGAGGTAAGCTAAATAAAAAATTTCAGGCTCGTGACGTTAAACACGCGTTGAGTGGGAGGCAACCCACTATGTCAGGTATGTAGTATTACTATTAATAATAATAAAATATAAAAAAAAAGAGAAGGAGGGGAAGTTTAAGAAAATTTTGGAAAAATTTTGACAAGTGTTGGGCGCTAAAACTTCCATTATGGACGTTTTAGCGGCCTAGAGTTGCAATACGTGCAAACTTTCTGGCCACGAGCGTTAAAACGCAATGACTGACCGTTTTAGCGCTCCATGAGAACTTATACATGCAAATTCTCTGGTCAAGCACACTAAAAAGTGGTATTTGACCGTTTTAGCGTGTTGTTGTCCACAACAATGAGCAAACTCTCTGGCTCAGAGCGCTAAAATGTTCAGTATTGACCATTTTAGCGCGGTGCTGCACGCAAATGTGTGTACCTTTTTCTAGTCCTGGGCGCTAAAACGTTTGGTTTCAACATTTTAGCGCCTCATCACTTATGTTGAAATACACGGTTTCCCTCACTTCTTCTCACGTTCATTTTTTCTTTTATTCAATTACTCTCCTCTTCTCCCAAGTGTGATTTTTCTTCTGGATTTCACTTCTCCATTTCCTTACTCTCAACAAAATCAAGGTATGTGTTATCATTTTTTCTCTTCCATCAGTTTGTAATCTTTTGTATTCAGTTCATCTTATCTAGGTTCCCCACATGTTGATTCCATGAACTATGTGTGTAATTCATGTTGTTAATTGCTACATATATGTTCATGCATTTGGGATGCTGCTGATTTTCTGTATTTTTTGGGGATGAGAGGGATGCATATGTGATTTAGCCACAAAGAATATGCATACACACACAAGGTGTTCGACAGAATGCCTGATTCAGAAAAGTCAGGGCGCTAAAATGCTGGTCACTCCACGTTTTAGAGCTCGACTGAGTTCTAACACGCATAATGCCAGGATGCTAAAATGCTTCCTGTGAACGTTTTAGCACCCTGGCCCTGATACATGTGTGTTTGTGAGTTGCTAGTCAGGCCTTGTGGGGGCTATTTTCTGTTATGTTTTTGGATCCTTTTCCACTAATACTTTCAATCCTAAATCTGGGAATGGTGATCATCTATATCTCACATGTTTGGTTTTCTTTGACTGTGTAGGACAATGTCTTCACCACCTAAGAAAAATAGCAAGAAAAGAACTAGATTGAATAAAGGAAAAGAGCCTGCTCCTTCTCCCTTATACGATGCTATATTATGGAGAAGTGCCGATCATGAGATCAGATTCAATAACAAGACTTCTTCTCGGCCTTTCGTCAGGGAAAGGAAGTTCATCCTAGAAAATGATGAGTTCCCTAAATTTCAGTCACAGCTACAAAAGAGGGAATAGGAAATTTTTGGTGAGATACTGAAAGACAGCAGCCAGGCCATCTGTAAGGAGTTCTATGCTAATGCCTATAATGGTGATGAAGGTGGCAAGAGAAATTTTGTCAGCTGGGTGAAGGGAAAAAAGTGAAATATGATGCTCACACCATCCAGAAGCTCCTGAAAATCACTCATTGTGATTACCTCCATAACCAAAACTATATGTACATGAGGAATTGGGAAAAGATTGACAATCCTACCACAAGGCGCAACCCTGAGTTTAGAACTTGGACCAAATTGGTAGCAACGGAGCCTGTTTTGAAAACAATAGCCAAGCCAAATGAACAATGGAAAATTATGAGGGATGAGGTAAATCCCAAGTTGTTGTGGTTGAGGCAGCTGAAAGCACAGGCTCGCGTATGGTTCCATTTTGTAGTTTCCAATGTCTTACCTTTTTCCAACCAGGCTGAAGTGATTATGATGAGAGTTGTAATGATCTATACTATCATGATAGGGCATAAAGTGGAGCTTCCTGTCATTCTTCAGGATAGTATTTATGACATGGCACATTCTGATAGCAGCTCTTTTGCACTGGGTCACAGTTCTTTGATCCAGCATCTATGTGAGCGGGCTGGGGTGGATATTTATGATATTGTTATCTTAGTTTGGTTTTTTTGACTGGTTTGCTTATGTGATTTGGTTAAGTACATTGGGATTCCATTGTTTTCGCATGATGCACATTGCGATAGTACTGATGCTATTGATGATATATGAATGTGTTTCAGTGATCAACTGCTATTTTAGATTTAAATTAGTTGTTAGGGACAACAACGTTTAAATCTAGGAATGGGGTGTATAATGACATGCAAACATCATGGAGATGTCACACAGTTTGATGAGCCAAAAACAGGGAAACATCTCAATCCTTTTCTTTTAATTTGTTTTGTGTTATTTAATTTAGACTTTAGTTGTGTGCTGTTGAATTTGGATTTCAGTTTTGATATGGAATTCAATGAGGATTTGACTGATCAGAATTTTAGATGATTGATCAAATTAAGGATACAATCTTGTACCTTACATGTTGAGCAAAAATGACATGATTGCATGACTCATTGAGTGTGAAAGAGTAGAGAGATTAGTTTTGATGTATATAGAGGAAGTCAAGCATGCATTCTGAACTATGAGAAATTGAGCCTATACAGAAAATTTTTGTTCAGAGAGCACTTCACTGTATGATTAACTCTAGAACTTGCCATGTTTCTTGCTTGAAATGGTTCATGATGTGTAGGGTAGATTTGATTGAGGTATTTCCTTTTGAACCAAATGTTCCCATTGCATGAAACCTTTGAGCCTAAGCCTGTTTATTGATAAGGACTAAGAGCCTACATTTATCCCAATCCTTCAGATTACATGTTTCAGATAAGGGATAATGGATGAAAGTTCTGTTTAGAGAAAGGCGTTTTTGCAATATATGACAACACAAAATGTTGTAAATAAAGGCACAAAGTGCTTGGTGAAAGAAAATAATAAAAAGGAGGAATTAAAAACACAAAGTGTTTGGAAGAAAAAGGAGGAACAAAAGTTCAAGGAAAAAGAAAAGTTGAGAAAAAAAAAGGTGGTGCAAAGAATGAATGAAAAGGAAGAAGAAAATTGGAAGGATTAATGAGCATATAGACAAATTCAATTGTGATCCTCCTCTTATCTGAATCTGATTCATTTAATCTGAAACCTTTTACAACATTGAATCTTACCTCTAGCAAACCACATGCCAAGCTATATTTTCTCCTTTGAATTAGAATTCTATCTCTAGCAAAGCCATAATACCAAGTCTCTTTTTGATCTACTGTATGGATCATTGTTAATATGGAAAGTGAGAAGATGGGCAAGCCTATGGTAGTTTGAGTGCAGTGAAGATTGAGTGATCAGTATACCCTTAAACACTAGAGTGCAAGAGAGTTTAATTCTCACAATTTCAGAGAAATTCCTAGTGAGGGGGTGTTTTGTTTGGAAGTCTCTGTATATCATATTTACTGATCTATTGAAAAGTCATGAAATGATGTTGGGCAAATCATAGAAAATGAGAGATTGCATGGATATGAGTTGTATCATGAAATGTTGATTTATTATAATTCAAGTCAATCCTCATGAGTCTCATATGTAAAGTATCTCAAATTCCTTCTCTATTTTTAAAATTATTGCTAAGGACAACAATATTCAAATCTGGGAATTGTGATAAACTCTTAGTTCATCATGTTTTTCAGCATGAATTAGTATCAATTTGTGTGATTAAATGATGGAAAAGAGGTTAATACCCCAGAAAGGCCTCAAATACAAGTTCTGAAAGTTTTGTTGCGAATTAAATTATTTTTGTAGGGAAATGAAGCTCAAAGAAGCAGATAAGAGCATGAAGAAGATTTTGAAGAGTGGAAAAATGCTAAGTGTTTAGCGCTAAAACGTCCACAAAGAACGTTTTAGCGCGCTGCTGCATAAAGAAGCCAAAACTTGCTGGTGCCAAGCGCTAAAACGTCCACATAAAACCTTTTCGCGTGATTACGTACAAAAACTCTCGGGTCTCAAACGCTAAAACGTTCATTATAAACTTTTTAGCGTTCTGATGTGCAAAAAGATTATGGTCTTCAACGCTAAAACGTCCAAATCAAAGGTTTTAGCGTTGAAGATGGTTGAAAGCAGTTGGGTGTACGTTGAAGTTGAGCGCTAAAATGCCCATTAGAGAGCGTTTTGGCGTCCGTGTCAGTTTTTGGCTGTTATTCAGTTTTAACTTGTGATTTATAAGGCAAAAGGCCTTCATTTTCTGAATATACATTGTATAGCATATTCTAGGAGATTATTCTGGTCTCTTCTGTTCTAAGAGACTTAGTCTCTGATTTCCAAATTTTTAGGAGTTGTTCTTGTAACAGTTAGTACATTTCTATACAATTGTGTTTGAAGATTGAAGACTCAATCATCATGGGAACTGAGTCTGATCTTTCATCTTCTACTGTTTTATTTTTAATTATGTCTAAGTAGAGTCCTTTGTAGTCTAATTCAATGGAAATAAATGATAAATTTATGTATGTTTGATTAATATTCTGAGTACCTTTTATGTGATGATGTGAATTTATCTATATTATTTCTTTCCATCAAGGAAGTAGTGTAGAACAGGAATGTTTACACTACTTGTGTATTTGACAACTTCATCATCAGGATTCTAGTGCTCAATGGATTGATGCTAGGATTCTGATGTAATCTTTAAGATCTTAGTGTGTATTGCATGTATTAAGAAAGGAATCACCAAGGGATTGGGGTTTCTGATTAATGTATCAATCAGGATAGTAAGGGATTATATCTCGATGATAAGAAAAAGGTTGATTAACATCACATGAAAGATGATTCATCATATGATCGATTTTTACATAAATTTATTATTGAGGGAAATTGTTTTCTGACTACTTGTTTTATAATTTCAAATCCATATTTCAGTTATTTTACTAATTTAATTGCAATTCAATTTTCTGGAGACAAAATACTCATGATTTCAATGAACCTTTGTTTGATTCAACTTAGTTATAAGTGGTTAGTTAGTGCTTGAACACAAATCCTCGTGGGAACGATCTTTACTCATCATTTTATTACTTGTACGACTAGTATACTTGCTAAAGTCGCAACAGTGCAGATACCGGTTCTGCTTCAAGGTATAAAAGCGTACCGATGAAGTATCCCAAAAAATCATAATAAGTATGTGAATATTCCTAAAATAATATTTATGACTGATATGTCAAGTTTGGAATCAAAATAATGAGAACTGGTCTCCGGACTAATACTGGCTACGTAAAAATGCGTACTGGCAAAGTACTGCGAAAATTGTAATAAAAATATGAAAAATCCTAGAAAAATGGCTAGGTTCAGAATCTAAAGTTTAAGATTAAAATGATTAGGGGAACTATTAGTGCTAATACCGATGCTTAAAACTTAATGTGTCTTTAAATGCTTAGTGGCACAAAGCCCTAGGCTAATCCTCAATCTTCTACGTGAGAGTGGCTGCTGCACTTTCTCTCTAAGCTTGACACCTTCCTCCTTTCCTCTTGTGAGCCAAAAGGACCAACTTTCTTCAAGTTTTTTTCACCAAAACACCTTGAGTGAGTGAGTGCTAGCATTGTGAGTGAGAAAGATACTCCATTTCTGAGTTGTTGGCACTGTGTGAGGTGAGTTTAAGGGTTGATTTCTTGGTTAGTGAAGTGGGAGCCATTTCTTTGGCCTTTGGAGCTTCAAGGAGCTTGTTGGTAGAACAAAGAACCATTCGTGTGAGCCATTTCGTGGCCTTTTGAAGTCTGAACCGTGGGGCCGACTTGAATGCTCCAAGAGCACATTTGGTTTCTGTTTTGAGCTTTGGGGTATGTTCTTCAACTTTGTTCATCAGTTTCTTTGTTAAAAATCAAGCCTTGGCATGTAATATGATAAGATTTAGTAACCAACATGATCACTGCCCTTATTGTGTTTAAAAATGCATGCTTTGACGTTGGGGAGTGTTAAAGATGGAATCTTGAAGTGATGTCTTCACGAAATGCAGAAACTTCATTCTATCGTGAAATATCCGGATATGGGGTTTGTGATATCCTGATATGATATCCGGATATGGATATCCGAATATGATTAAGAGCTTATGGATTTGGGAGAAGCCTAATGGCATGAAAAGAAAAAGGAAACGTTGTTGTTATGCCATGAACTTTTAGATTATGAATGTTGATATGATTGTTGGTCTAAACAGATTGTGATTGCGCTGTTTGTGGACCTTGGGCTGGTGAGGACCTTTGAATTGGGATTTTTAGCTTGCGAGGTAAGTTTCCGTGTCCTTGGTTTTGCCCATTATTGGTTTCACCATACCTCATGGAGGGGTGTTTTATATGCATGATGTGTTTTCATGAAATTATGAGATGATTACTGAAATGCTATTGAGTTGTTAAGTGCAAGTGCCTTATGACATGTATGTGGTGCTCCACCTAGACGGTAAGCCTGAATATGTGGAGACATACAAGATGGTGGTTTTGTAAGTGAGGTACAAGCGGTGTTCCTTGTACTGTAGGTTGTAGACGTATGTAATTCCTACATGTTTATTCTCTGGCTAGTAGGATGTTTACACACATGACATGATTATATGCTGCGTTGCATAAGTTTTGGAACTTATACTGTTATACTATTTTTGAACTTATATTGCACATGTAAGTGAGCTTGGGTTTAAGAGATCCTTGAGGACCCCTTGTCTTACTGAGATTTCTTTTTAGAGATCTCACCCCATGTTGGGGCACATTTCAGGTACAGGTACCTCGGGGGTTGTTACCTCTGACGGCAGGAGACCGGAGCTGAGTTGATTATGCATGTTTATGCTGATATGCTTGGATGATGACCATGCTTTATTTTGATTATCATGTTATTTGAGTTGAGACTTTGTTAGGCTTTGTTGCCTTAGCTGGTGAGCATAGGGGTTGTACATGCCACATTGCTTATATTATGTTTACTTAGTCTGAGCAGTACTTATGTATCAGGATTATTGTTCGGACTACGTGTTGTGGTTCCATGACTAGATACACATCTATATATGAGTTTATTCGGCTAGTTATTTATTGCAATTTACATACAAGCATTATTTTGAAAATGGATTAAGTAATCAACCTAGTTAATAATGACGGTGTCATAATTGAAAAGAAAAAGTTAACTTCCACATTAATTTAGTTGTGCCATTACCATATGCAAGTTTAATACACCGGGTGCACACGGGGTGTTACATTTTATAGTATCAGAGCACTTTTTAGGGAAAAAGTCTGTATGTATTACAATAACTAAATATGTTTTGTTGTGTTTGGTCTTGTGAGTTTCTCTTTTGGGTTTTACTATGATGATGCATGCATGACCACATTGTGTGGGTCTGATCAACTCATTCTTTGTGTAACTTGTGCAGAGTCATAGCACTTCCCTAGAGGACTTGGGAGACGAGTGAAGGTCAGCCTGACCCGGGCCTGGCTGCATTGGCTGAGATGCAGGCGGCTCGACAAGCCGACCAAGAGGCCATTAGAGTTGCCAACCAGGCTATGTTGGACTCCATGAGAGAGGCGAACAGGAAGGCCACTAAGGATTTGCTCGAGGAGAACCGCTGGAGAACATGACCATGATGAGGTTTATATTGGAGGAGATGAAGACTGGTCGTGTTGATGGCCAGCATCCACCGCCACCACCTCCACCGCCACCGCCTCCGCCGCCTCCACCCAATCATCCGGATGGTCATGGAGGGGGTGGGGAACATGCTCCGGAGGACGACAGTCAGATTCGTATGGAGGGAGTCGGTCATCTCACATGGATGATGCAGCCCTATTTTGAGCCCGCTGAGGATATAGAGACTATTGACCGCCGGCTGAATGCTTTTCGCAAGCATAAGCTACCTTCCTTCGATGGATCCTATGATTCTATTGCTGCTGCTAGATGGCTTCAGACCCTGGATAAGATATTCAGGGTGATGCAGAGTACAAATCCCCAAAAGCTGTATGTTGGAGGGAGACGCTCATTGTAAGAACCCGCACCGTTAATTAAGGTAATTAGTAAGTTAATTATGATAATTAGGAAATAATTCCATAATTGACCCTAATAATTATTAATGGACTTAGATAATTATATTGAGCGAGTAAAAATGCTGAAAGTCGCTTTTCGGAAGAAAAGCGCAGATACCGGTTCTGCTACTCGGTATAAATGCATACCGGAAAAGTATCCCAGAAAATTATAACGAATGCATGATAATTACTAGAATATTATGTAGGACTTGTAAAACAAGTTTCAAGTCAAAATGACGTAATCTGATGCCAGAACTGATACTGGCTATGGAAAAGCGCGTACCGGAAAGGTTCTCCGAAAAATAAAATAAAAATATGACAAATCTTAGAAAAATGCGTAGGTCTAGAATCCTAAGTTTGGGATCAAGATCTTTTACTTTGCGATTAAGGCTAATACTGCGCGTTTAAGTGGCTTGCCTATAAATAGACCCATTAAGGGCACAAAACCCTAGGCCATATTATTCCTACGTGAGTTGCTGCAGCTGCCACTTCCCTTCTTCTTCTTCTTCTTCTTCTTCTTCTTCTTCTTTTTTTCTTCTTCTTCCTTCTTCTTTCCTTAGCCAAGTTATCACCTTTCATGCTTGTTTAGACATTTGTGAAGGTGAGAGTAAACCTTGGGGCTGCATTGTGGCTATCATTCTGAGTTGAGGGGTAGTTAGTGAGCATGAGTTTGGAGCTTTAGTAATGGCTACTTTGTGGTAGTCATTGTGAGCTTCAAAGTGCCTTCTTGTGGTGCAAGAACCCACCTTGAAGTGCCATTTTCGTGCTCCTACTTAGGCTGAGTTTGAGGAACCTTGGGAGAGCTCCAAGAGCACAACTTGCCTCTGTTTTGAGCTTTGGTAAGTTATACCAACTATGATCATAGGTTTAAATGCTTAAAAATGGAACCTTGATGCATGTATTGAGCTAAGTTAATAACTTAAGGGTGGGGTAGGTTAAACACACCTAGAAATGCATGTTTAAGTGCCTTTAATCGGTTAAAAAGTTGAACCTATGGATTGGATATTCACGAAATGCAGAAAATGCATTCTGTCGTGAGATATCCGGATATTGTCGGGCAGATATCCGGATATCAGTATCCGGATATGATATCCGGATATCCATATCCGGATATGGGGACAGCAACGAACCTGTTTCGGTACAAATTCGATATCTTGAGCTACAGAACTCCAAATCGAGTGCCGTTTGGACCTATGTGTAGCTAACACATAAGGCTATAACCCTGTAAAATTTCGTAGCCATTGGATAAGTGGTTTGATCTCAGTGTTACTTTAAAGTCGCGTCTTGGTTGCTGGAAATTCAGTTGGCAGCAGTCACTTTGCGAAAATCATAACCGGAGTTATACAACTCCGATTGAGGCATAAAGTATATCGTTGGAAACCTCAAGATGTCTAGTTTAACATTGTAAATATTAGAATATTAATATTGATATAATTATTGGTCTAAAACAGATTGTGATTCTGCTGTGTTTGGACTTTGAGTTTGTGCGGACTCTTGGCTTGGATAGCTAGCTTGCAAGGTAAGCTTTCGTGTCCTCGGTTTAGCCATTTTGATGTTCCACCATGTCCCATGGGGATGGGTTTATGCATGCTGTGTTACATGCTTTGATTATTTTGGAAATGTTGTTGAGCCGTTTATATGTAATGAGCTATTATGATATGCATGTGGTGTCCACCTAGACGGCAATCCTGAGTATGTAGTACATACAAGATGGAGAAGCATGTGGGTGAGGTGCAGGTAGTATCCATGTACTCATGTAGGCATAGACGTATTCCTACATTTCTCTGGCCAGTAGATTTGAAAGCACACATGACATGATTAATTGCTGCATCGCATGATTTTAGAACTTATACTGTAATACTGTTTTTAGAACTTATATTACACATGTAAGTGAGCTTGGGGTGGAGACTCCTTGAGGACCCCTTGTCTTATTGAGATTTCTTGTTAGAGATCTCACCCCACGTTTGGGGACGCTTATTTCAGGATCAGGTAATGTTGAGGGCTCAGGTGGCAGGAGGCCAGAGCTGAGTTGATATTTTGATCATGCTGACGTGCTGGTTGTGGATTGCTGTTAATTGACTGCTGTTATGTTTTCTGCTTTATTTATGTTAAGTTTATGTTGAGACTATTTGTGGGCATTGTTGCCTTATTTGGTGAGCATGGGGTTTGTCCATGCCACATGATTGTTATCGTCTTTTCATGTTAATGTTGTAATTGAGTATCAGGATTTTGACCCAGGCTACTTGTGTAGAACTGTGGTTTTAGATACTCACATTATATTTATGTACGAGGTATTCAGTTAGTTGTCTTGCAATTTACATACAGGCAGTTTTTTTATGAAAATGATTAAGTAAACAAGTTGGTTAAGTTAATGACGTCATAATTGAATTAAAGAAAAAGTTATTCCGCATTTTAATTAAGCGTGGCTTAATACGATAGTGTGTTAACAATCCGGGTTAACACGGGCTGTTACATTTTATGGTATCAGAGCACTTTCTAGGGAAAAGCCTGTATGTATTGCAATAACTTAGGATGTGTCGTTGCGTATCTACTTTGTGTTCTCTCTGGATGGTGTGTTTCATGATAATGCATATGTGACCACATGGCGTGGGCCTGATCAACTCATTCTTTGTGTAACTTGTGCAGAGTCATGGTGCCACCGAGGAGGAACACGAGTACGAGCGAGGATCAGACGGGTCCTGTCCTGGCTGCATTAGCTGAGATGCAGGTGGCCCGACTAGCCGACCAGGAAGCCACGAGGCTGGCGAACCGGGCGATGCTGGACGCAATTCGAGATGCGAACCGGCAAACCACGGCAGAGGTTCTGGAGGAGAACCGGATGGCCAACATGACGATGATGAGGGTCATGTTGGAGGAGTTGAGGGCTGGTCCTGCTGCAGGCCAGGGTCCTCCACCACCTCCACCGCCGCCACCGCCTCCACCTCCGCCTAGTCAACAGGAGGACACCCAGAGCCAGATGGGTGAGGGTAGTCACTTGACGGGGGCTATGCAGACTATCCCCGTACTTGTTGAGGATCGTGACGAGATTGATCGCCGGCTGAATGCTTTCCGCAAGCATAAGCCACCTACCTTCGACGGATCGTATGATCCCATTGCTGCTGCCAGATGGCTACAGGCACTGGACAAGATTTTCCGGATCATGCAGTGCACGGATCCGCAGAAGCTGTTGTTCGCCACGTACATGCTGGAGGGCGAGGCCCATGAGTGGTGGACCAACCTATCTCAGGTCTACGAGATGCAGGGCCATGTGATGACGTGGCCATTCTTTGAGGAGAGCTTCTTGGGCCAGTATTTTCCTTACGACTCTCAGGAGAGGAAGCAGGGAGAGTTTGACCGGTTGGTGCAGGGCTCGTTGTCTGTCGACGAGTACCTGGCCAAGTTTAACGAGCTGGTCAAGTTCTCTCATTTCCGCATGGCGAGGCCTACTCCTACATTCTTAGCGGCCAAGTTTCGGAGGGGACTTAATGAGGATATTGCTGGACACCTCGCTGGTTCTGCTTCGAGAGACTTCGGAGCGTTAGTGCAGCAGTGCCGCGACATCGAGGACTACTGCCGGGCGAGTCAGGCCAAGAGGGCCAAGGTTGAGGTGCCACAGAGCGCTGGTGGTTCTACTCCCTGGAAGAACAAGAACTTTGCCAACAAGGGCAAGGGCAAACCACCGTTGGCGGCTAAGCAAGCGCCAAACCAGTTCAGAAAGACTGCCGCTCCGGGGAACACCGCTAGACCTCCTGCTCCCAGATGTTCTGGATGCGGGAAGTCACATTTTGGGCCGTGCTCTACTGGTCAGCTGATTTGCTTCCAGTGTGGCAAGGAGGGCCACTACTCTAGAGATTGCCCGTCGGCGAGAGTTGCTGCAGTGCAGGCTGTGCCATTGCAGATGGTTCCTACTGGGGCACCAGCCATGCCACCTACTACCGGACGAGTCTACACACTTGATCGTCAGCAGTCGGACAGAGCTCCGAACCTGGTCAGAGGTACTGTTACCATTGGTGGATCAACTATTGATGTTTTGTTTGATTCCGGGGCAACGCACTCTTTTGTTGCTACCCCTATTACTGTGGGGCTTGAGTTGCCCAGTGATGTGCTTTCTCCACCGATGCGGGTTACCACCGCCACCGGAGAAAAATGTTTGACCTCCACTGTTCATCGCGATGTAGCGTTTCAGTGGGATGGCCATGACTTCTCGGTAGATCTGATAGAATTACCGATGGCCAACCTTCAGATTATTTTGGGCATGGATTGGTTGTCCAGAAACTGTGCAATGATTGACTGTTGTGCCAAGAAAGTGGTGATGTCTCCGGGTGGGTCCACAGCCAGTTCCTCACCGTTCATTTCAGTCCTGCAGGCGAGGAGGGCCTTGAGAGCAGGGGCTTTTGGCTATGTCATGTTGGGAGGTTTGGTGAGTGGGACACAGGAGGATCTCACTAGCATTCCTGTGGTGAAGGAATTCCTCGAGGTGTTTACTGAGGAGATTCCTGAGTTTCCTCCACATAGGGAGATAGAGTTCTCCATAGATTTATTGCCTGGTGTGGGGCCTATCTCGTTGGCTCCATACCGGATGTCGCCACCAGAGTTGGCGGAGCTGAAGAAGCATATCGAGGAGCTTTCAGCGAAAGATTTCATTCGGCCGAGTGTGTCTCCCTGGGGAGCACCGGTCATTTTTGTGAAAAAGAAAGATGGGACCATGCGGTTGTGCACCGACTACAGACAGTTGAACAAGGTGACAATCAAGAACAAGTACCCTCTTCCACGCATCGACGATTTGCTGGATCAGCTCAGGGGTGCTTGTGTGTATTCCAAGATTGATCTCTGGTCCGGTTATCATCAGATACGGGTTAAGCCGGAGGATGTCCCAAAAATAGCGTTTCGCTCGAGGTACGGGCACTACGAGTAATTGGTAATCCCGTTTGGACTCACCAATGCACCCGCAGTGTTTATGGACTACATGAACAGGATTTTCCAGCCGTACCTGGATCAGTTTGTGATCGTCTTCATTGACGACATTTTGATCTACTCCAAGACGGAGGAGGAGCATACTGAGCACTTGAAGGTTGTTTTGCAAGTGCTGAAAGAGAAAAAGCTTTATGCTAAACCGTCGAAATGCGAGTTTTGGCTCAAGGCGGTTAAATTTCTGGGTCATGTAATTTCTGCTAATGGAGTTGCAGTTGATCCGAACAAGATTGAGGCCGTGATGGACTGGGAGAGGCCCAAGACGGTTACAGAAGTGAGAAGCTTCTTGGGTTTGGCAGGTTACTATCGGAGGTTCATATAAGGATTCTCCAAGATGGTGCTACCAATGACTCGCCTTACCCGAAAGGAGACTCCATTCGTGTGGACACATGAGTGTGAGGAGTGTTTCCAGGAGTTGAAGGAGAGATTGACTACTGCTCCAGTGTTAGTCCTTCCTGATCCTGCGGAGCAATTCGAGTTATACCGTGATGCCTCTGGTAAAGGACTTGGCTGTGTGCTGATGCAGAAAGGGAAAGCGGTTGCTTACGCTTCAAGACAGTTGAAACCTCATGAGGAGAACTACCCGACTCACGACTTGGAGTTGGCAGCCATTGTTTTTGCTTTCAAGATTTGGAGGCATTACCTGTTTGGCATGAAGTTTGCTGTATTCAGTGATCACAAGAGCCTGAAGTATCTGTTTGACCAGAAGGAGTTGAACATGAGACAGCGAAGATGGATGGAGTTCTTGAAGGACTACGACTTTGAGTTGAGGTATCACCCTGGCAAGGCCAATGTGGTAGCCGATGCTTTGAGTCGGAAATCCGTGAGCTTATCCAACTTAATGATGAACGACTACGAGATGATCGAGAAGTTCAGAGACTTGAGAGTGAACTCCTTGTTTGGGGGTGCACTGCTTGAGATGGAGACAACAGAAGTGATCAATGAACTGATGGAAAAGATCAAAGAGGCGCAAGTGCAAAGAGAATGCCTTGATTATGTGAAAAACCAGGACGGTGTGTCTTGGAACGATGATGGTTTGCTGCTGTTCCAAAAGAGGATTGTTATTCCTCGAGGGCCATTGACTGAGGAGGTTATGGCAGAGGCTCATAAAGGCCGGTTCACTATCCACCCTGGTGCCACAAAAATGTACCAGGACCTAAAGAGAAATTTTTGGTGGCCGGGCATGAAGAAAGACATAGCGGTCTACGTGTCCAAGTGTCTAATTTGTCAGAAAGTGAAGATCGAGCACCAGAAACCGTCTGGTAAACTTCAACCTCTTGAGATTCCACAGTGGAAGTGGGAAAGTATTTCCATGGACTTCGTTGTGGGTTTGCCTAGAACTCAGGCTGGCTGTGATTCTATCTGGGTCATAGTGGACAGATTGACCAAGTCTGCCCATTTTCTTCCAGTGAAGGTGAGCTTCACTACAGAGCAGCTGGCCAAGCTTTATGTCCGCGAGATTGTGAGGCTTCACGGGGTGCCCGAGAGTATCATCAGTGATAGGGACCCGAAGTTCACATCTCGGTTCTGGGAGGCGCTGCAGGAGGCTTTTGGTACGCAGTTGAGATTGAGTACCGCCTATCACCCTCAGACTGACGGACAGACTGAGCGGACCATCCAGACATTGGAGGACATGTTGAGAGCTTGCACGTTGGAGCAGGGATCAGCATGGGATAGGTACCTTCCGTTGGTTGAATTCTCGTACAACAACAGTTTTCATGCTAGTCTGGGCATGGCACCCTACGAGGCACTGTATGGTAGGAGGTGTCGGACCCCTACCTGCTGGTCTGAGGTTGGAGATAAAGAGCTGTTTGGCTTGGACTTTGTCCAAGATACTACCCTACAGATCCAGATGATCAGGGAAAAGTTGAAGCAGGCGCAGAATCGTCGGAAGAGCTACTACGATGTCAAGCATCGACCACTGGAGTTCAGTGAGGGTGAGCACGTGTTTGTGAAACTTTCACCTGTCACCGGTGTTGGACGGGCACTCGGCGTGAGGAAGTTGAGCCCGCGATTCATTAGGCCCTACCAGATCCTTGGTAGAGTAGGACCAGTTGCCTATCGACTCGCCTTACCTCCGAACCTAGCCAACATCCACGACGTGTTTCACGTGTCTCAGCTTCGAAAGTACATAGCAGACCCTTCGCACGTGGTGCAGCCGGATGATGTGGAGGTTCGGGAGAACCTAATGACTCCCGTCGGACCACTCAAGATTCTCGATCGAGGCGAGAAACAGCTTAGGAGCAAGATCATTCCGATGGTCAAGGTGCAGTGGACTGGGCGTAGTCCCGAGGAGTGTACCTGGGAGCGAGAGGACGAGCTTCTCCGACAGTATCCCGACTTTCGAGACAGGTATGTTTCTGATTTTGAGGACAAAATCCTTAAAAAGGTGGGGTGAATGTAAGAACCCGCACCGTTAATTAAGGTAATTAGTAAGTTAATTATGATAATTAGGAAATAATTCCATAATTGACCCTAATAATTATTAATGGACTTAGATAATTATATTGAGCGAGTAAAAATGCTGAAAGTCGCTTTTCGGAAGAAAAGCGCAGATACCGGTTCTGCTACTCGGTATAAATGCGTACCGGAAAAGTATCCCGGAAAATTATAACGAATGCATGATAATTACTAGAATATTATGTAGGACTTGTAAAACAAGTTTCAAGTCAAAATGACATAATCTGATGCCAGAACTGATACTGGCTATGGAAAAGCGCGTACCGGAAAGGTTCTCCGAAAAATAAAATAAAAATATGACAAATCTTAGAAAAATGCGTAGGTCTAGAATCCGAAGTTTGGGATCAAGATCTTTTACTTTGCGATTAAGGCTAATACTGCGCGTTTAAGTGGCTTGCCTATAAATAGACCCATTAAGGGCACAAAACCCTAGGCCATATTATTCCTACGTGAGTTGCTGCAGCTGCCACTTCCCTTCTTCTTCTTCTTCTTCTTCTTCTTCTTCTTTTTCTTCTTCTTCCTTCTTCTTTCCTTAGCCAAGTTATCACCTTTCATGCTTGTTTAGACATTTGTGAAGGTGAGAGTAAACCTTGGGGCTGCATTGTGGCTATCATTCTGAGTTGAGGGGTAGTTAGTGAGCATGAGTTTGGAGCTTTAGTAATGGCTACTTTGTGGTAGTCATTGTGAGCTTCAAAGTGCCTTCTTGTGGTGCAAGAACCCACCTTGAAGTGCCATTTTCGTGCTCCTACTTAGGCTGAGTTTGAGGAACCTTGGGAGAGCTCCAAGAGCATAACTTGCCTCTGTTTTGAGCTTTGGTAAGTTATGCCAACTATGATCATAGGTTTAAATGCTTAAAAATGGAACCTTGATGCATGTATTGAGCTAAGTTAATAACTTAAGGGTGGGGTAGGTTAAACACACCTAGAAATGCATGTTTAAGTGCCTTTAATCGGTTAAAAAGTTGAACCTATGGATTGGATATTCACGAAATGCAGAAAATGCATTCTGTCGTGAGATATCCGGATATTGTCGGGCAGATATCCGGATATCAGTATCCGGATATGATATCCGGATATCCATATCCGGATATGGGGACAGCAACGAACCTGTTTCGGTACAAATTCGATATCTTGAGCTACAGAGCTCCAAATCGAGTGCCGTTTGGACCTATGTGTAGCTAACACATAAGGCTATAACCCTGTAAAATTTCGTAGCCATTGGATAAGTGGTTTGATCTCAGTGTTACTTTAAAGTCGCGTCTTGGTTGCTGGAAATTCAGTTGGCAGCAGTCACTTTGCGAAAATCATAACCGGAGTTATACAACTCCGATTGAGGCATAAAGTATATCGTTGGAAACCTCAAGATGTCTAGTTTATCATTGTAAATATTAGAATATTAATATTGATATAATTATTGGTCTAAAACAGATTGTGATTCTGCTGTGTTTGGACTTTGAGTTTGTGCGGACTCTTGGCTTGGATAGCTAGCTTGCAAGGTAAGCTTTCGTGTCCTCGGTTTAGCCATTTTGATGTTCCACCATGTCCCATGGGGATGGGTTTATGCATGCTGTGTTACATGCTTTGATTATTTTGGAAATGCTGTTGAGCCGTTTATATGTAAATGATACATGTGGTGTCCACAAGAATGGAGTATGTAGCATACAAGTGGGAACATGAGGTGGCAGGTAGTATCCATGTACTCATGTAGGCATCAGACGTATTCCTACATCTCTGGCCAGTAGATTTAAAGCACCATATCACACATGATTAGTCTTGTTGATCGCATGATTTTAGAACTTATACTGTAATACTGTTTTTGAGACTTATATTACACATGTAAGTGAGCTTGGGGTGGAGACTCCTAAGAGTACCCCTGTGTTTACTGAGATATTTCTTTTTAGAGATCTCACCCCACGTTGGGGACGTTATTTAGGATCAGGTAATGTTGAGGGCTCAGGTGAGGTTAGGCCCAAGCTGAGTTGATATTTTGATCATGCTGACGTGCTGGTTGTGGATTGCTGTCAATTGACTGCTGTTATGTTTTCTGCTTTATTTATGTTAAGTTTATGTTGAGACTATTTGTGGGGCATTGTTGCCTTATTTGGTGAGCATGGGGTTTGTCCATGCCACATGTCGTTGTTATCGT
>JAVKPL010007975.1:0-32329 GCA_032173675.1 Gastrolobium villosum | reverse complement strand
GAATCCATGAGTGGATGTTCTTGGGTGCCTCAGGTGGATGGTGATATTGTTTTACTTGCATAGCATATTATGTCATTTTGATACATTTTAGTGAGCCATGGAGTGGAGAGAGCCTCTAGCTCCATTGGTTTACTGAGATATATCCGTATATCTCACCCCGTGTTTGGGGGACCACATTTCAGGTCACTATGAGCCGGGAGGAGCTTCGGGCAAGAAGCCCGTGTAGTGGACGTTGGATTGGCATGCGGTGCATTTGGATTGCATGGCTTTTTGGAGGAGTTTATGGAGTGCACATAGCATACCATTAGTATTTTGAGACTTAGGTCATGAACATATTGCATGATGTCATTTTCCATGCTTTTGTTAGTGTTCATGGTCATATGCTAAGTCTTGTTTATGTTTTATTATTCATGGCTTGGATAACTGTATATTTTGAGTGAGCATGGGACTTGTCCATTGCCACATTCATAGCCTTGAAGTCTTGATGTGTAATGATGTAAAAATGGTCCATATGTACATGTAAATGGCCATTATTTGAGAATGATGTAATTGATGTTAAACTTAAGGAAAATGCATGATGGAAGGGCCTAGAGCCAACATTAGGACATGATTATGTGTTATGTGGAGTATCAAGGGGTTAGGGATGGATTACACACCCTTTTTGGGGCTCAAAACAGCTGTAATCTGTCATTTTGCTGCATAGTAATCGATTACCCAAGCATGGTAATCGATTACCATGCAACAGGGGACGAAAATTGGCTACTGTCTTCACTGGTAATCGATTACTGAGGCTTGGTAATCGATTACCAAGTGAGGTAATCGATTACCCAAGGTTGGTAATCGATTACCAGAACAGAGGAGGTCAAAATTTGGCTACTGCCTCATTTTTGACAGGTGGTAATCGATTACCACCCACTGGTAATCGATTACCACAGTGCAATTTTTGAAAATTCAGGTTTTTCTTGACTTAAAGAAAGGGGCATAACTTGATGGGTAGAACTCCAAATGATACGTGGTTTGAAACCACGCGTAGACAACGTAAAGGACTACAACTTGGTAAAAGATGAGAGTAAGATGGTGAGTTTAAATGAAATAATTAAAAAGAATGATCTATGATGTTAGAAAGGGTATGATTCCGCAAATGGCATTTACAATTATAGTATGGTTTTAATTGATTACGGAAAATGTATTTATGAAAAAGAAAAGGAATATGTTAAAAGAAAAATTTGCCCGTAATTTAATTAACCAAATCACTGTGATTGTAACTGCGCTTAATATCATAATCAATGTTAACAATACCGGTGTACAACGGGCTGTTACATTTTATGGTATCAGAGCAGTTTTGTTTAGGGAACTCTGATTGTTGTGTGTTGTATCTTGTGTGCCATAGCTATCTGTGAACTATTTATGATTAATGTATATGTGATTCCTCAGTGTGGGTCTGATCAGCTCATTCCTTTGTGTTACATGTACAGATATCATGAGTAGGGCACGAGGTCGCCGTGGGGCACGGGGTGCAGGTCATTTGCCACCGGATCCGATCACTGCAGCACTGAATGCTCTGCAGGCGGAAACGGCTGCAAACAGAAATATGACTGAGAACCTGATGAAAGCAAATCAGGATATGATGCAGGCCTTTATGGCTGAGTTGAGGGCGGATAGAGGTCGTCCTAGGAGGGAAGATACACCTCCGCATACGGCTACGGTGACTCCTACACCGACGCCATCTGTTACTCCTCAACAGGGGGAGAGTGGGGCTAGTCACCACACTGGTGAGGCTAGTCATCATACTACTACGGATCCTAGTTATGTTCCTGATCCGTCATCTGTTGCCCAATCTACTGGGGCTGCTGGGCAGGTGCTTGATAATGCTGATGATGAGCGTAGGCTCATATCCTTTAGGAAACATAAACCACCCGCATTTCAGGGGTCAAGGGACCCAAAGGAGGTCACTGCTTGGTTGAGGGGCATGGACAAGATTTTTCAGGTTATGAGATGCCAAGATCCTCAGAAGTTATTGTATTCTGTCTATATGCTGGAGGGTGATGCCCAGGAGTGGTGGGACAATGTGTCTCGCCCATTTATTATTCAGGGTGAGGTCCTTACTTGGACTATGTTTGAAGGTCTTTTTCATGAAGAATATTTTCCCCGTGATGTTCGGGAGGCTAAGCAAGGTGAATTTGATAATCTGGTACAGGGTGTTATGACGGTGGATGCCTATGTGGCAAAATTCAATGAACTTGTTAAGTTTGC
The DNA here is from genome assembly GCA_032173675.1 of Gastrolobium villosum. NCBI lineage: Eukaryota > Viridiplantae > Streptophyta > Magnoliopsida > Fabales > Fabaceae > Gastrolobium > Gastrolobium villosum. The sequence continues at coordinate 30,076 of JAVKPL010007975.1, read as the reverse complement.
TAACTATGGAGGTACTCTACCTACTCCGGAATTCCTGTCAGCTAAATTTCAAAGAGGGCTGAGTGAGAAGATTGCAAAGAGGATGTCTAATACTGCTGTGAGGAACTTTGCTGATTTGGTGACCCAGTGCAAACGGGTCGAAACTGTTTATGGAAGATATCCGAAATCTGATTCTACAAAAGAGCAAGATGTTAAGAGGACACCTGGTCCTTCTGGTAATGCCAACAGAGGAGGTTTTAATAATAGAGGTAGGGGGTTGCATGTGAGGCAGCCTCCTGGGCAGTTTAAAAGGGGTGGAAATACCGGTGGTGGTGGTGCTGTGAATAGATATCCTACCCCACAATGTGGGAAGTGTGGTAAATACCACAAAGGTGTATGTGGTGCTGATCCGTCGGCTTGTTATAAATGTGGTCGGAATGGCCACTTTGCTAGAAATTGTCCGTCTTCTTCGGGGCAGGCTGCGAATCTGCAGGCCTTGCCGCCAGCTACTACTACTACTGCTGCTCCTATTGCCGTTGTTCCTACTGTGGGACGAGTTTATACTACTAATGCACAGCGTACCGAAAAGGCTCCGAATTTGGTTAAAGGTATAATTTTTCTCTCTAATGTTGATTTATCTGTGTTGTTTGATTCGGGAGCTACACATTCATTTGTGGCGGACTATGTGGCTAAGGCGTTGGACTTAAAGGTAACACGGATGGTTCCTCCGATGCGTATTACTACTGCTACAGGAGAGGTTAGTGAATCGTCTTGGATTTGTGAAGATGTGAAGTTCACTTATTTAGGCAGGGGTTACACTATTGATTTAATTATCTTACCCCTGGCCTCTGTCAATTTGATTTTGGGGATGGATTGGTTGTCTCGGAACTGCGCAATGATTGATTGCTGCGGGAAGAGGTTGTTGTTATCTCACGAGAGGCCGTCTGTTTGTCCGTCTCTGTATTTGTCTGTAAGTCAAACTGTGAAAGCCTTGAAGGCTGGAGATTTGGGTTATGTTTTGTTGGGCGGATTGGTGGGTGATAAAAAGGAAGAGATTTCTACTATTCCAGTTGTTAATGAGTTTGAAGATGTATTCCCGGATGAGATACCGGAATTTCCACCTGAGAGAGAGATTGAATTCTCGATTGATTTATTGCCTGGTGTGGGGCCGATCTCTTTGGCTCCATATCGGATGTCGCCACTTGAGTTGGCTGAGCTGAAGAAACACATTGAAGAACTGTCTGCGAAGAATTTTATTAGGCCGAGTGTGTCTCCGTGGGGAGCACCGGTTATATTTGTAAAGAAAAAGGATGGTAGCATGAGATTGTGCACTGACTACCGACAGCTGAATAAAGTGACTATTAAGAACCGGTACCCATTACCGCGTATTGATGATTTATTAGATCAGTTGAGGGGTGCCTGTGTATTTTCAAAGATTGATCTCCGGTCCGGATATCACCAGATTCGGATTAAACCGGAGGATGTACCTAAAACAGCTTTCCGATCCAGATATGGACATTTTGAGTATCAAGTGATTCCTTTTGGGCTTACTAATGCCCCGGCGGTGTTCATGGACTATATGAACCGCATTTTCAAACCGTATTTGGACCAGTTTGTAATTGTGTTTATTGATGACATTTTGATCTACTCTAAGAGTAAGGAGGAGCACGTGGACCATTTGAGGACTGTGTTGCAGGTGTTGAAAGATAAGAAGCTATACGCTAAACCGTCTAAGTGTGAATTCTGGTTGTCTGAGGTGCAATTCTTGGGTCACGTTATTTCTGCAAGTGGTGTTGCAGTGGATCCAAGCAAGATTGAAGCGGTAAGTGACTGGGAACGACCTAAAACTGTGACTGAAATTAGAAGTTTTCTGGGGCTTGCTGGCTATTATCGCCGATTTATACAGGGATTTTCTGCAATGGTTCTACCGTTGACTCGATTGACACGAAAGGATACTCCTTTTGTGTGGACCCAGGAATGTGAGGACTGTTTTCTGCTACTGAAAGAGAAATTGACTACTGCTCCGGTGTTGACTCTACCTGATCCGGAGGGTGAGTTTGTGTTATACTGTGACGCTTCTAAGAAAGGTTTAGGGAGCGTGCTGATGCAGGAAGGAAAAGTTATTGCATATGCGTCTAGGCAGTTGAGGCCGCATGAAGAAAATTATCCGACGCACGACTTAGAATTGGCTGCTATCGTGTTTGCCTTGAAAATTTGGAGGCATTTTCTGTATGGGATGAAGTTTGCTGTGTTCAGCGACCATAAAAGCTTGAAATATTTATTTGATCAGAAGGAGCTGAATATGAGGCAGCGTAGATGGGTTGAATTCTTGAAAGATTATGATTTTGAGCTGAAATACCACCCGGGGAAGGCTAATGTTGTGGCAGATGCATTGAGTAGGAAGTCTGTCAATTTATCTCATATGATGATGTGGGACAATGAAGTGATTGAGCAATTCCGTGACATGAAAATAACGGATTTCTTTGCAGGGAGAATGTGTGATATGGAGTTGACGCGGATTGAGAACGAGCTGCATGAAAAGATTAAGGAGACTCAAATCAGAAATGAAAGTATAAAGTATCTGAAAGGCCAGAGTGGCATATCTGTTAATGAACAGGGGTTGTTGCTATATCAGGGCAGGATTGTTGTGCCCAAGGAACTTGCTGAGGAAGTTATGACTGAGGCCCATAAGGGTCAATATTCTATCCACCCAGGTGCCACAAAGATGTACCAAGATTTGAAAGTTAAGTTCTGGTGGCCTGGTATGAAAAGGGATGTTGCCGAGTACGTGTCTAAGTGCTTGGTGTGTCAGAAAGTGAAAATAGAGCATCAGAAACCTGCTGGATTACTTCAGCCGCTGGATATACCTGAATGGAAATGGGAGAGTATTTCAATGGATTTTGTTGTTGGATTGCCGAGAACTCAAGCTGGTTATGATTCGATTTGGGTTATTGTGGACCGACTTACGAAGTCTGCACATTTTCTACCAGTACGAGTAGATTACACTACAGAGAAGTTGGCTACACTGTATGTAAAGGAGATTGTTAGACTCCATGGGATACCGATTAGCATTGTGAGTGATCGGGACCCGAAGTTTACTTCACGATTTTGGGGAGCTTTGCAGCAGGCTTTTGGCACTCAGCTTCGACTGAGCACTGCTTATCACCCGCAGACTGATGGTCAGACCGAGAGGACCATACAGACACTTGAGGATATGCTGAGAGCATGCACACTGGAACAGGGTAATGCTTGGGATAAGTACTTACCACTGGTGGAATTTTCTTATAACAACAGTTTTCATTCCAGTCTGGGTATGGCACCATATGAGGTTTTGTATGGCAGGAGGTGTCGTACGCCCACTTGTTGGACTGAGGTAGGCGATAAAGAAAGATTTGGTCCGGATTTTGTGCAGGAAACGACAATGCAGATTGAAATGATCAGAGAAAAATTGAAACAGGCACAGAATCGACAGAAAAGTTACTATGACAATAAGCATAGACCGCTGGAATTTGAGGAAGGTGACCATGTATTTGTACGTTTGTCGCCGGTCACAGGTGTTGGCCGTGCGTTGGGTGTGAGGAAGCTGAGTCCACGATTCATTGGGCCATATCAGATTATGAAAAGAGTAGGACTGGTGGCCTATCAGCTTGCCTTACCCCCACAGTTGTCTAATTTACATGATGTCTTTCATGTGTCGCAGTTGCGACGTTATGTTCCGGATGAGTCACATGTTGTGATGCCGGATAATATTGAAATCAGGGAGAACTTGAAGACTCCCATCGGTCCTATTGCAGTATTGGACCGCAGTGAAAAGAGACTGAGAAGTAAAGTGATTCCCATGCTGAAGATTCAGTGGGAAGGCCGCACACCTGAGGAGGCTACTTGGGAGCGGGAGGACGAGATTCTCCGGCTGTATCCTGAGTTAGTGAGCAGGTATGATTTAATTTTGCGGACAAAATTTCAAAAAGGTGGGGTGAATATAACACCTCAGGTATTTAAATGTTTATTTTAATGTAATATTATGAAATGAAAGTTGATGGATTAGTGAAAATCCAAGGATTATGGCCAAAAAGGGCAAAAAGGGCAAAATTGTAATTTGCCAACCGTGTGTAAAGAGGCTTAAATATTGAGTTAGAGATTTCAAGTGACAAAAGTAAGGTTGGAAATGGAATCAGGGCGAAAAATTGAGTAAATAGGCAAATTTGAGAAAAATCGATGAATAGTGATTTTTAGTGTTAAAATACTGAGTTGTGAGTGTACCAATAGGTGTGAAATTTTTATCATTATTTTGGAGAAAGAAAAATATGTCATGGACCGGAAAAATATGTAGATTAAGGAATTGTGATCGGAAATTTTATCGGAGTTAAAGTTAGATCGCGTGTGGGACCCGTGTGACCGAAGTCACTTGGCCCCACCTCCTTTTCTTTCCTTCTTCTTTCTTTTCCTCTCATCTCTCCCGTGCGCTCTCTGCAAGGAAAAAGGAACCATTTTCTCCCATTCTCCATTTTCTTCCCATTTCTTCGTTTCTCCACCGAATCGCTTGGTTTTGGTGTTGAAATTTATCGTAAACAACCTTCCAAAGCCATTGGTAGCATCTAGAAGCCTTGAATCCACCTCTTTGGCCACGTTTTTGGCAAACTCAGATTCGACCCATTAGTGTTCTTGGAGATTTCTTGGAGTTTTGAGCTTCAAATGGTTTAGTGAAGCCTTGGTGGTGATCATACTACCCATTGTAAGTATATTTGTGGTCTTTTTATAGTTGATTCCATAGATCTATGAATATGTGTTCAAAGCTTTGATTTTAGATGTGTGATGATAGAGAGCCCAAATGCAAAAATGCTATTAGATGAAAAGGCCTTAGAATCATGTTTGTAAGCTAGAAATGCTATGTTAATTTTTGGTGAAAAATATGAATTTGTAACTTAGGCAAAATTTGAGGAATTTTGATGAAAAATGAGTTTTTGAGTAAATTGGATTTAATGATTGTTGTAGGGTGCCTCACACGGTTGGATTTGAGAAAAGTTGAATTGGAGCATACGTTTGGAACGGTGTTGCTCGTGTTAAGGTAAACTCTTGGAACTTGGGTTTAATCCCTAGTGAGCTCCACCACACCTAGAGGAAGGTTGTGGTTGGATGATGTAGTTATGACATGGTGTGTTTGTGTGCTTGTATGCATATTACTTGTGTTTTGTGAAAAATTGTTTGGTCACTGGCCAGTTGACGTGTGTTTGGTTTGGACATCCGCTGGATTCGTCCTACGGGAGAATGCCAGTTGGAATGCCATGGTGTTGACTCTGGGAGCGACATCAGGATGATCCAAGCGGGGGACGTCCGCCGGATAGGGCTCATGAGGAGTTCCGGTTGGGTATTGCCATGGAGTCGTCTCAACCATGGGAGAGGCGCCAGGACTGTCTCGGGAGTTATATGATGGAGTCCTTGAACACGAATCCATGAGTGGATGTTCTTGGGTGCCTCCAGGTGGATGGTGATATTGTTTTACTTGCATAGCATATTATGTCATTTTGATACATTTAGTGAGCCATGGAGTGGAGAGAGCCTCTAGTTCCATTGGTTTACTGAGATATATCCGTATATCTCACCCCGTGTTTGGGGGACCACATTTCAGGTCACTATGAGCCGGGAGGAGCTTCGGGCAAGAAGCCCGTGTAGTGGACGTTGGATTGGCATGCGGTGCATTTGGATTGCATGGCTTTTTGGAGGAGTTTATGGAGTGCACATAGCATACCATTAGTACTTTGAGACTTAGGTCATGAACATATTGCATGATGTCATTTTCCATGCTTTTGTTAGTGTTCATGGTCATATGCTAAGTCTTGTTTATGTTTGTTTATTCATGGCTTGGATAACTGTATATTTTGAGTGAGCATGGGACTTGTCCATTGCCACATTCATAGCCTTGAAGTCTTGATGTGTAATGATGTAAAAATGGTCCATATGTACATGTAAATGGCCATTATTTGAGAATGATGTAATTGATGTTAAACTTAAGGAAAATGCATGATGGAAGGGCCTAGAGCCAACATTAGGACATGATTATGTGTTATGTGGAGTATCAAGGGGTTAGGGATGGATTACACACCCTTTTTGGGGCTCAAAACAGCTGTAATCTGTCATTTTGCTGCATAGTAATCGATTACCCAAGCATGGTAATCGATTACCATGCAACAGGGGACGAAAATTGGCTACTGTCTTCACTGGTAATCGATTACTGAGGCTTGGTAATCGATTACCATGTGAGGTAATCGATTACCCAAGGTTGGTAATCGATTACCAGAACAGAGGAGGTCAAAATTTGGCTACTGCCTCATTTTTGACAGGTGGTAATCGATTACCACCCACTGGTAATCGATTACCACAGTGCAATTTTTGAAAATTCAGGTTTTTCTTGACTTAAAGAAAGGGGCATAACTTGATGGGTAGAACTCCAAATGATACGTGGTTTGAAACCACGCGTAGACAACGTAAAGGACTACAACTTGGTAAAAGATGAGAGTAAGATGGTGAGTTTAAATGAAATAATTAAAAAGAATGATCTATGATGTTAGAAAGGGTATGATTCCGCAAATGGCATTTACAATTATAGTATGGTTTTAATTGATTACGGAAAATGTATTTATGAAAAAGAAAAGGAATATGTTAAAAGAAAAATTTGCCCGTAATTTAATTAACCAAATCACTGAAATCAATTTCTTTTGCATTTATTTTATTCATCCGTTTTCGACGGAATACATTTTTAGTCAAAAATCTTCGATGGAATCCATTTTTCGTCGAAAAACTTCATAAAATCAATTTCTTTTGCATTTATTTTATTCATCCATTTTCGACGGAATTCATTTTCCGTCAAAAATCTTCGACGAAATCATTTTCCGTCAAAAATCTTCACAAAATCAATTTCTTTTGCATTTATTTTATTCATCCGTTTTCGACGGAATTCATTTTCCGTCAAAAATCTTCGACGGAATCCATTTTTCGTCGAAAAACTTCATAAAATCAATTTCTTTTGCATTTATTTTATTCATCCATTTTCGACGGAATTCATTTTCCGTCAAAAATCTTCGACGGAATCCATTTTTCGTCGAAAAACTTCACAAAATCAATTTCTTTTGCATTTATTTTATTCAATCATTTTCGACGGAATTCATTTTGCGTCGAAAAACTTCATAAAATCAATTTCTTTTGCATTTATTTTATTCATCCATTTTCGACGGAATTCATTTTCTGTCAAAAATCTTCGACGGAATCCATTTTCCGTCGAAAAACTTCACAAAATCAATTTCTTTTGCATTTATTTTATTCATCCATTTTCGACGGAATTCATTTTCCGTCAAAAATCTTCGACTGAATCCATTTTTCGTCGAAAAACTTCACAAAATCAATTTCTTTTGCATTTATTTTATTCATCCATTTTCGACGGAATTCATTTTTCGTCAAAAATCACAATCCATTTTTTCGAAAAACTTCAAAAATCAATTTCTTTTGCATTTATTTTATTCATCCATTTTCGACGGAATATTTTCCGTCAAAAATCTTAAACGAATCCATTTTCCGTCGAAAAACTTCACAAAATCAATTTCTTTTGCATTTATTTTATACATCCATTTTCGACGGAATTCATTTTCCGTCAAAAATCTTCGGTTCCATTTTCCGTCGAAAAACTTCACAAAATCAATTTCTTTTGCATTTATTTTATTCATCCATTTTCGACGAAATTCATTTTCCGTCAAAAATCTTCGACGGAATCCATTTTCCGTCGAAAAACTTCATAAAATCAATTTCTTTTGCATTTATTTTATTCATCCATTTTCGACGGAATTCATTTTCAAAAATCTTCGACGGAATCCATTTTCCGTCGAAAAACTTCACAAAATCAATTTCTTTTGCATTTATTTTATTCATCCATTTTCGACGGAATTCATTTTCCGTCAAAAATCTAATCTTTTCTTTTGCATTTATTTTATTCATCCGTTTTCGACGGATATCCGTCAAAAATCTTCGATGGAATCCATTTTTCGTCGAAAAACTTCATAAAATCAATTTCTTTTGCATTTATTTTATTCATCCATTTTCGACGGAATTCTTTTTCCGTCAAAAACTTCACAAAATCATTTCTTTTGCATTTATTTTATTCCCGTTTTCGAATAAAAAACTTCACAAAATCAATTTCTTTTGCATTTATTTTATTCATCCGTTTTCGACGGAATTCATTTTCCGTCAAAAATCTTCGACGAATTTCATTTTTCATCGAAAAACTTCATAAAATCAATTTCTTTTGCATTTATTTTATTCATCCATTTTCGACGGAATTCATCAATTTCTTTTGCATTTAATTTATTCATCCATTTCCGACGGAATCCATTTTCCATCGAAAAACTTCATAAAATCAATTTCTTTTGCAATTATTTTATTCATCCATTTTCGACGGGATTCATTTTCCGTCAAAAATCCTCGACGGAGTCCATTTTCCATCGAAAAACTTCATAAAATCAATTTCTTTTGCATTTATTTTATTCATCCATTTTCGACGGAAACCGATTTCTTTTGCAATTTATTTTATTCATCCGTTTTCTTTCAAAAATCTTCGACGAAATCCATTTTCATCGAAAAACTTCACAAAATAAATTTCTTTTGCATTTATTTTATTCATCCATTTTCGACGGAATCCATTTTCCATCTTCAAAAAAAAACTTCACAAAATCAATTTCTTTTGCATTTATTTTATTCATCCATTTTCGACGGAATTCATTTTCCGTCAAAAATCTTCGACGGAATCCATTTTTCGTCGAAAAACTTCACAAAATCAATTTCTTTTGCATTTATTTTATTCATCCATTTTCGACGGAATTCATTTTTCGTCAAAAATCTTCGACGGAATCCATTTTATCGTTGAAAAACTTCATAAAATCAATTTCTTTTGCATTTATTTTATTCATCCATTTTCGACGGAATCCAGATCAAAAAATTTCACAATATCAATTTCTTTTGCAATTTTATTCATCATTTTCCGTCCGTTTTCCGTCAAAAAAACTTCACAAAATCAATTTCTTTTGCATTATTTTATTTATCCATTTTCGACGGAATCCGTCAAAAATCTTTGACACGCATTTATTTTATTCATCCGTTTTCGACGGAATCCATTTTCCATCAAAAAACTTAACAAAATCAATTTCTTTTGCATTTATTTTATTCATCCATTTTCGACGGAATTCATTTTCCGTCAAAAATCTTCGACGGAATCCTTTTTCGTCGAAAAACTTCAAAAAATCAATTTCTTTTGCATTTATTTTATTCATCCATTTACGACGGAATTCATTTTCCGTCAAAAAACATCACAAAATCAATTTCTTTTGCATTTATTTTATTCATCCATTTTCGACGGAATACATTTTCACACAAAATTTTCTTTTCCATTTAATTCATCCATTTTCGACGGAATTTTTTTCCGTCGAAAAACTTCACAAAATCAATTTCTTTTGCATTTATTTTATTCATCCATTTTCAAAAATCTTTGACGGAATCCATTTTCCGTCAAAAATCTTCGACGGAATCCATTTTCCGTCGAAAAACTTCACAAAATCAATTTCTTTTGCATTTATTTTATTCATCCATTTTCGACGGAATTCATTTTCCGTCGAAAAACTTCAAAATCAATTTCTTTTGCATTTATTTTATTAATCCGTTTTCGACGGAATACATTTTTCCGTCAAAAATCTTCGACGGAATTTCCATTTTCGTCGAAAAACTTCACAAAATCAGTTCCTTTTATATTTACTTTATTCATCCGTTTTCAACTGAATCCATTTTCCATCGAAAAACAACACAAAATCAATTTCTTTTGCATTTATTTTATTCATCCATTTTCGACGGAATCCCGTTTTCCGTCAAAAAACTTCACAAAATCAATTTCTTTTGCATTTATCTTATTCATCCATTTTCGACGGAATTCATTTTCCGTCGAAAAACTTCGACAAAATCACAAAATCAATTTCTTTTGCATTTATTTTATTCATCCATTTTCGACGGAATCCATTTTCCGTCGAAAAACTTCACAAAATCAATTTCTTTTGCATTTATTTTATTCATCCATTTTCGACGGAATTCATTTTCCGTCAAAAATCTTCGACGGAATTTCATTTTCCGTCGAAAAACTTCACAAAATCAATTTCTTTTGCATTTATTTTATTCATCCATTTTCGACGGAATCCATTTTCCGTCAAAAATCTTTCCAATCCATTTTCCGAAAAACTTCACAAAATCAATTTCTTTTGCATTTATTTTATTCATCCATTTTCGAAGGAATTTGTTTTCCGTCGACATTTTCAATTTCTTTTGCATTTAATTCATCTTCGACGGAATCCATTTTCCGTCGAAAAACTTCACAAAATCAATTTCTTTTGCATTTATTTTATTCATCCATTTTCGACGGAATTCGTTTTTCCGTCAAAAAACTTCACAAAATCAATTTCTTTTGCATTTATTTTATTCATCCATTTTCGACGGAATTTTTCGTCCAAAAATTTCCGGAATCCAAAAAACTTTATAACACCTCAGGTATTTAAATGTTTATTTTAATGTAATATTATGAAATGAAAGTTGATGGATTAGTGAAAATCCAAGGATTATGGCCAAAAAGGGCAAAAAGGGCAAAATTGTAATTTGCCAACCGTGTGTAAAGAGGCTTAAATATTGAGTTAGAGATTTCAAGTGACAAAAGTAAGGTTGGAAATGGAATCAGGGCGAAAAATTGAGTAAATAGGCAAATTTGAGAAAAATCGATGAATAGTGATTTTTAGTGTTAAAATACTGAGTTGTGAGTGTACCAATAGGTGTGAAATTTTTATCATTATTTTGGAGAAAGAAAAATATGTCATGGACCGGAAAAATATGTAGATTAAGGAATTGTGATCGGAAATTTTATCGGAGTTAAAGTTAGATCGCGTGTGGGACCCGTGTGACCGAAGTCACTTGGCCCCACCTCCTTTTCTTTCCTTCTTCTTTCTTTTCCTCTCATCTCTCCCGTGCGCTCTCTGCAAGGAAAAAGGAACCATTTTCTCCCATTCTCCATTTTCTTCCCATTTCTTCGTTTCTCCACCGAATCGCTTGGTTTTGGTGTTGAAATTTATCGTAAACAACCTTCCAAAGCCATTGGTAGCATCTAGAAGCCTTGAATCCACCTCTTTGGCCACGTTTTTGGCAAACTCAGATTCGACCCATTAGTGTTCTTGGAGATTTCTTGGAGTTTTGAGCTTCAAATGGTTTAGTGAAGCCTTGGTGGTGATCATACTACCCATTGTAAGTATATTTGTGGTCTTTTTATAGTTGATTCCATAGATCTATGAATATGTGTTCAAAGCTTTGATTTTAGATGTGTGATGATAGAGAGCCCAAATGCAAAAATGCTATTAGATGAAAAGGCCTTAGAATCATGTTTGTAAGCTAGAAATGCTATGTTAATTTTTGGTGAAAAATATGAATTTGTAACTTAGGCAAAATTTGAGGAATTTTGATGAAAAATGAGTTTTTGAGTAAATTGGATTTAATGATTGTTGTAGGGTGCCTCACACGGTTGGATTTGAGAAAAGTTGAATTGGAGCATACGTTTGGAACGGTGTTGCTCGTGTTAAGGTAAACTCTTGGAACTTGGGTTTAATCCCTAGTGAGCTCCACCACACCTAGAGGAAGGTTGTGGTTGGATGATGTAGTTATGACATGGTGTGTTTGTGTGCTTGTATGCATATTACTTGTGTTTTGTGAAAAATTGTTTGGTCACTGGCCAGTTGACGTGTGTTTGGTTTGGACATCCGCTGGATTCGTCCTACGGGAGAATGCCAGTTGGAATGCCATGGTGTTGACTCTGGGAGCGACATCAGGATGATCCAAGCGGGGGACGTCCGCCGGATAGGGCTCATGAGGAGTTCCGGTTGGGTATTGCCATGGAGTCGTCTCAACCATGGGAGAGGCGCCAGGACTGTCTCGGGAGTTATATGATGGAGTCCTTGAACACGAATCCATGAGTGGATGTTCTTGGGTGCCTCCAGGTGGATGGTGATATTGTTTTACTTGCATAGCATATTATGTCATTTTGATACATTTAGTGAGCCATGGAGTGGAGAGAGCCTCTAGTTCCATTGGTTTACTGAGATATATCCGTATATCTCACCCCGTGTTTGGGGGACCACATTTCAGGTCACTATGAGCCGGGAGGAGCTTCGGGCAAGAAGCCCGTGTAGTGGACGTTGGATTGGCATGCGGTGCATTTGGATTGCATGGCTTTTTGGAGGAGTTTATGGAGTGCACATAGCATACCATTAGTACTTTGAGACTTAGGTCATGAACATATTGCATGATGTCATTTTCCATGCTTTTGTTAGTGTTCATGGTCATATGCTAAGTCTTGTTTATGTTTGTTTATTCATGGCTTGGATAACTGTATATTTTGAGTGAGCATGGGACTTGTCCATTGCCACATTCATAGCCTTGAAGTCTTGATGTGTAATGATGTAAAAATGGTCCATATGTACATGTAAATGGCCATTATTTGAGAATGATGTAATTGATGTTAAACTTAAGGAAAATGCATGATGGAAGGGCCTAGAGCCAACATTAGGACATGATTATGTGTTATGTGGAGTATCAAGGGGTTAGGGATGGATTACACACCCTTTTTGGGGCTCAAAACAGCTGTAATCTGTCATTTTGCTGCATAGTAATCGATTACCCAAGCATGGTAATCGATTACCATGCAACAGGGGACGAAAATTGGCTACTGTCTTCACTGGTAATCGATTACTGAGGCTTGGTAATCGATTACCATGTGAGGTAATCGATTACCCAAGGTTGGTAATCGATTACCAGAACAGAGGAGGTCAAAATTTGGCTACTGCCTCATTTTTGACAGGTGGTAATCGATTACCACCCACTGGTAATCGATTACCACAGTGCAATTTTTGAAAATTCAGGTTTTTCTTGACTTAAAGAAAGGGGCATAACTTGATGGGTAGAACTCCAAATGATACGTGGTTTGAAACCACGCGTAGACAACGTAAAGGACTACAACTTGGTAAAAGATGAGAGTAAGATGGTGAGTTTAAATGAAATAATTAAAAAGAATGATCTATGATGTTAGAAAGGGTATGATTCCGCAAATGGCATTTACAATTATAGTATGGTTTTAATTGATTACGGAAAATGTATTTATGAAAAAGAAAAGGAATATGTTAAAAGAAAAATTTGCCCGTAATTTAATTAACCAAATCACTGTGATTGTAACTGCGCTTAATATCATAATCAATGTTAACAATACCGGTGTACAACGGGCTGTTACATTTTATGGTATCAGAGCAGTTTTGTTTAGGGAACTCTGATTGTTGTGTGTTGTATCTTGTGTGCCATAGCTATCTGTGAACTATTTATGATTAATGTATATGTGATTCCTCAGTGTGGGTCTGATCAGCTCATTCCTTTGTGTTACATGTACAGATATCATGAGTAGGGCACGAGGTCGCCGTGGGGCACGGGGTGCAGGTCATTTGCCACCGGATCCGATCACTGCAGCACTGAATGCTCTGCAGGCGGAAACGGCTGCAAACAGAAATATGACTGAGAACCTGATGAAAGCAAATCAGGATATGATGCAGGCCTTTATGGCTGAGTTGAGGGCGGATAGAGGTCGTCCTAGGAGGGAAGATACACCTCCGCATACGGCTACGGTGACTCCTACACCGACGCCATCTGTTACTCCTCAACAGGGGGAGAGTGGGGCTAGTCACCACACTGGTGAGGCTAGTCATCATACTACTACGGATCCTAGTTATGTTCCTGATCCGTCATCTGTTGCCCAATCTACTGGGGCTGCTGGGCAGGTGCTTGATAATGCTGATGATGAGCGTAGGCTCATATCCTTTAGGAAACATAAACCACCCGCATTTCAGGGGTCAAGGGACCCAAAGGAGGTCACTGCTTGGTTGAGGGGCATGGACAAGATTTTTCAGGTTATGAGATGCCAAGATCCTCAGAAGTTATTGTATTCTGTCTATATGCTGGAGGGTGATGCCCAGGAGTGGTGGGACAATGTGTCTCGCCCATTTATTATTCAGGGTGAGGTCCTTACTTGGACTATGTTTGAAGGTCTTTTTCATGAAGAATATTTTCCCCGTGATGTTCGGGAGGCTAAGCAAGGTGAATTTGATAATCTGGTACAGGGTGTTATGACGGTGGATGCCTATGTGGCAAAATTCAATGAACTTGTTAAGTTTGCTAACTATGGAGGTACTCTACCTACTCCGGAATTCCTGTCAGCTAAATTTCAAAGAGGGCTGAGTGAGAAGATTGCAAAGAGGATGTCTAATACTGCTGTGAGGAACTTTGCTGATTTGGTGACCCAGTGCAAACGGGTCGAAACTGTTTATGGAAGATATCCGAAATCTGATTCTACAAAAGAGCAAGATGTTAAGAGGACACCTGGTCCTTCTGGTAATGCCAACAGAGGAGGTTTTAATAATAGAGGTAGGGGGTTGCATGTGAGGCAGCCTCCTGGGCAGTTTAAAAGGGGTGGAAATACCGGTGGTGGTGGTGCTGTGAATAGATATCCTACCCCACAATGTGGGAAGTGTGGTAAATACCACAAAGGTGTATGTGGTGCTGATCCGTCGGCTTGTTATAAATGTGGTCGGAATGGCCACTTTGCTAGAAATTGTCCGTCTTCTTCGGGGCAGGCTGCGAATCTGCAGGCCTTGCCGCCAGCTACTACTACTACTGCTGCTCCTATTGCCGTTGTTCCTACTGTGGGACGAGTTTATACTACTAATGCACAACGTACTGAGAAGGCTCCGAATTTGGTTAAAGGTATAATTTTTCTCTCTAATGTTGATTTATCTGTGTTGTTTGATTCGGGAGCTACACATTCATTTGTGGCGGACTATGTGGCTAAGGCGTTGGACTTAAAGGTAACACGGATGGTTCCTCCGATGCGTATTACTACTGCTACAGGAGAGGTTAGTGAATCGTCTTGGATTTGTGAAGATGTGAAGTTCACTTATTTAGGCAGGGGTTACACCATTGATTTAATTATCTTACCCCTGGCCTCTGTCAATTTGATTTTGGGGATGGATTGGTTGTCTCGGAACTGCGCAATGATTGATTGCTGCGGGAAGAGGTTGTTGTTATCTCACGAGAGGCCGTCTGTTTGTCCGTCTCTGTATTTGTCTGTAAGTCAAACTGTGAAAGCCTTGAAGGCTGGAGATTTGGGTTATGTTTTGTTGGGCGGATTGGTGGGTGATAAAAAGGAAGAGATTTCTACTATTCCAGTTGTTAATGAGTTTGAAGATGTATTTCCGGATGAGATACCGGAATTCCCACCTGAGAGAGAGATTGAATTCTCGATTGATTTATTGCCTGGTGTGGGGCCGATCTCTTTGGCTCCATATCGGATGTCGCCACTTGAGTTGGCTGAGCTGAAGAAACACATTGAAGAACTGTCTGCGAAGAATTTTATTAGGCCGAGTGTGTCTCCGTGGGGAGCACCGGTTATATTTGTAAAGAAAAAGGATGGTAGCATGAGATTGTGCACTGACTACCGACAGCTGAATAAAGTGACTATTAAGAACCGGTACCCATTACCGCGTATTGATGATTTATTAGATCAGTTGAGGGGTGCCTGTGTATTTTCAAAGATTGATCTCCGGTCCGGATATCACCAGTTTCGGATTTAACCGGAGGATGTACCTAAAACAGCTTTCCGATCCAGATATGGACATTTTGAGTATCAAGTGATTCCTTTTGGGCTTACTAATGCCCCGGCGGTGTTCATGGACTATATGAACCGCATTTTTAAACCGTATTTGGACCAGTTTGTAATTGTGTTTATTGATGACATTTTGATCTATTCTAAGAGTAAGAGGAGCACATGGACCATTTGAGGACTGTGTTGCAGGTGTTGAAAGATAAGAAACTGTATGCTAAACCGTCTAAGTGTGAATTCTGGTTGTCTGAGGTGCAATTTTTGGGTCATGTTATTTCTGCAAGTGGTGTTGCAGTGGATCCAAGCAAGATTGAAGCGGTGAGTGACTGGGAACGACCTAAGACTGTGACTGAAATTAGAAGTTTTCTGGGGCTTGCTGGCTATTATCGCCGATTTATACAGGGATTTTCTGCAATGGTTCTACCGTTGACTCGATTAACACGAAAGGATACTCCTTTTGTGTGGACCCAGGAATGTGAGGACTGTTTTCTGCTACTGAAAGAGAAATTGACTACTGCTCCGGTGTTGACTCTACCTGATCCGGAGGGTGAGTTTGTGTTATATTGTGACGCTTCTAAGAAAGGTTTAGGGAGCGTGCTGATGCAGGAAGGAAAAGTTATTGCATATGCGTCTAGGCAGTTGAGGCCGCATGAAGAAAATTATCCGACGCACGACTTAGAATTGGCTGCTATTGTGTTTGCCTTGAAAATTTGGAGGCATTTTCTGTATGGGATGAAGTTTGCTGTGTTCAGCGACCATAAAAGCTTGAAATATTTATTTGATCAGAAGGAGCTGAATATGAGGCAGCGTAGATGGGTTGAATTTTTAAAAGATTATGATTTTGAGCTGAAATACCACCCGGGAAAGGCCAATGTTGTGGCAGATGCATTGAGTAGGAAGTCTGTTAACTTATCTCATATGATGATGTGGGACAATGAAGTGATTGAGCAATTCCGTGACATGAAAATAACGGATTTCTTTGCAGGAAGGATGTGTGATATGGAGTTGACTCGGATTGAGAACGAGCTGCACGAGAAGATTAAAGAGACTCAGATTCGCAATGAAAGTATAAAGTATTTGAAAGGCCAGAGTGGCATATCTGTTAATGAACAGGGACTACTATTATATCAGGGCAGGATTGTTGTGCCCAAGGAACTTGCTGAGGAAGTTATGACTGAGGCCCATAAGGGTCAATATTCTATCCACCCAGGTGCCACAAAGATGTACCAAGATTTGAAAGTTAAGTTCTGGTGGCCTGGGATGAAAAGGGATGTTGCCGAGTACGTGTCTAAGTGCTTGGTTTGTCAGAAAGTGAAAATAGAGCATCAGAAACCTGCTGGATTACTTCAGCCGCTGGATATACCTGAATGGAAATGGGAAAGTATTTCTATGGATTTTGTTGTTGGATTGCCGAGAACTCAAGCTGGTTATGATTCAATTTGGGTTATTGTGGACCGACTTACGAAGTCTGCACATTTTCTACCAGTACGAGTGGATTACACTACAGAAAAGTTGGCTACACTTTATGTGAAGGAGATTGTTAGACTCCATGGGATACCGATTAGCATTGTGAGTGATCGGGACCCGAAGTTTACTTCACGATTTTGGGGAGCTTTGCAGCAGGCCTTTGGCACTCAGCTTCGACTGAGCACTGCTTATCACCCGCAGACTGATGGTCAGACTGAGAGGACCATACAGACACTTGAGGATATGCTGAGAGCTTGCACACTGGAACAGGGTAATGCTTGGGATAAGTACTTACCACTGGTGGAATTTTCTTATAATAACAGTTTTCATTCCAGTCTGGGTATGGCACCATACGAGGTTTTATACGGCAGGAGGTGTCGTACGCCCACTTGTTGGACTGAGGTAGGCGATAAGGAAAGATTTGGTCCGGATTTTGTGCAGGAAACAACAGAGCAAATTGAAATGATCAGAGAAAAATTGAAACAGGCACAGAATCGGCAGAAAAGCTACTATGACAATAAGCATAGACCGCTGGAATTTGAGGAAGGTGACCATGTTTTCGTACGTTTGTCGCCGGTCACAGGTGTTGGCCGTGCGTTGGGTGTGAGGAAGCTGAGTCCACGATTCATTGGGCCATATCAGATTATGAAAAGAGTAGGATTGGTGGCCTATCAGCTTGCCTTACCCCCACAGTTATCTAATTTACATGATGTTTTTCATGTGTCGCAGTTGCGACGTTATGTTCCGGATGAGTCACATATTGTGATGCCGGATAATATTGAAATCAGGGAGAACTTGAAGACTCCCATTGGTCCTATTGCAGTTTTGGATCGCAGTGAAAAGCGATTGAGAAGTAAAGTGATTCCCATGCTGAAGATTCAGTGGGAAGGCCGCACACCTGAGGAGGCTACTTGGGAGCGGGAGGACGAGATTCTCCGGCTGTATCCTGAGTTAGTGAGCAGGTATGATTTAATTTTGCGGACAAAATTTCAAAAAGGTGGGGTGAATATAACACCTCAAATATTTAAAAGTATATTTTAATATTATATTGTGACATGAAAGTTGATGGATTAGTGAAAATCCACGTATTATGGCCAAAAGGGGCAAAAAGGGCAAAATGGTAATTTTGCCAACCGTGTGTTATGAGGCTTAAATATTGAGTTAGGGATTTCAAATGACAAAAGTAAGGTTGGAAATGGAATCAGGGCGAAAAATTGAGTAAATAGGCAAATTTGAGAAAAATCGATGAATAGTGATTTTTTAGTGTTAAAATACTGAGTTGTGAGTGTACCGATAGGTGTGAAATTTTTATCATTATTTTGGAGAAAGAAAAATATGTCATGGACTGGAAAAATAATTAGATTAAGGATTTGTGATCGGAAATTTTATCGGAGTGAAAGTTAGATCGCGTGTGGGACCCGTGTGACCGAAGTCACTTGGCCCCACCTCCCTTTTTCTTCTTCTTTTCCTTCTTTCTTCTCCATTCCCGTGCGCACCTACAGAGGAAAAGAGAGCAAAAACCTCCATTCTCCATTTTCTTCCCATTTCTTCGTTTCTCCACCGAATCGCTTGATTTTGGTGTTGAAATCTATCGTAAACAACCTTCCAAAGCCATTGGTAGCATCTAGAAGCCTTGAATCCATCTCTTTGGCCGCGTTTCAAGCAAAATCAGATCCGACCCATGTATGATTTTGAGATTTCTTGGAGTTTTGAGCTTCAAATGGTTTAGTGAAGCCTTGGTGGTGATCATACTACTCATTGTAAGTATATTTGTGGTCTCTTTATAGTTGATTCCATAGATCTATGAATATGTGTTCAAAGCTTTGATTTTAGATGTGTGATGATAGAGAGCCCAAATGCAAAAATGCTATTAGATGAAAAGGCCTTAGAATCATGTGTGTAAGCTAGAAATGCTATGTTAATTTTTGGTGAAAAATATGGATTTGTAACTTAGGCAAAATTTGAGGAATTTTGATGAAAAATGAGTTTTTGAGTAATTGGGATTTAATGATTGTTGTAGGGTGCCTCACACGGTTGGATTTGAGAAAAGTTGATTTGGAGCATACGTTTGGAACGGTGTTGCTCGTGTTAAGGTAAACTCTTGGAACTTGGGTTTAATCCCTAGTGAGCTCCACCACACCTAGAGGAAGGTTGTGGTTGGATTATGTGTTTATGACATGGTGTGTTTGTGTGCTTGTATGCATATTACTTGTGTTTTGTGAAAAATTGTTTGGTCACTGGCCAGTTGACGTGTGTTGGTTTGGACATCCGCTGGGTTCGTCCTACGGGAGAACGCCAGTTGGAGATGCCATGGTGTTGACTCTGGGAGCGACATCAGGATGATCCAAGCGGGGGACGTCCGCCGGATAGGGCTCATGAGGAGTTCCGGTTGGGTATTGCCATGGAGTCGTCTCAACCATGGGAGAGGCGCCAGGACTGTCTCGGGAGTTATATGATGGAGTCCTTGAACATGAATCCATGAGTGGATGTTCTTGGGTGTCTCCAGGTGTTTGGTGATATTGTTTTACTTGCATAGCATATTATGTCATTTTGATACATTTTAGTGAGCCATGGAGTGGAGAGAGCCTCTAGCTCCATTGGTTTACTGAGATATATCCGTATATCTCACCCCGTGTTTGGGGGACCACATTTCAGGTCACTATGAGCCGGGAGGAGCTTCGGGCAAGAAGCCCGTATAGTGGACGTTGGATTGGCATGCGGTGCATTGGATTGCATGGCTTTTTGGAGGAGTTTATGGAGTGCACATAGCATACCATTAGTATTTTGAGACTTAGGGCATGAACATATTGCATGATGTCATTTTCCATGCTTTTGTTAGTGTTCATGGTCATATGCTAAGTCTTGTTTATGTTTTGTTATTCATGGCTTGGATAACTGTATATTTTGAGTGAGCATGGGACTTGTCCATTGCCACATTCATAGCCTTGAAGTCTTGATGTGTAATGATGTAAAAATGGTCCATATGTACATGTAAATGGCCATTATTTGAGAATGATGTAATTGATGTTAAACTTAAGGAAAATGCATGATGGAAGGGCCTAGAGCCTACATTAGGACATGATTATGTGTTATGTGGAGTACCAAGGGGTTAGGGATGGATTACACACCCTTTTTGGGGCTCAAAACAGCTGTAATCTGTCATTTTGCTGCATAGTAATCGATTACCCAAGCATGGTAATCGATTACCATGCAACAGGGGACGAAAAATTGGCTACTGTCTGCACTGGTAATCGATTACTGGCCTTTGGTAATCGATTACCATGTGTGGTAATCGATTACCCAAAGTTGGTAATCGATTACCAGAACAGAGGAAGTGAAAGATTGGCTACTGCCTCATTTTTGACAGGTGGTAATCGATTACCACCCTCTGGTAATCGATTACCACAGTGTAAATTTTGAAAATTCAGGTTTTTCTAGACTAAAAGAAAGGGGTATAACTTGATGGGTAGAACTCCAAATGATACGTGGTTTGAAACTACGCGTAGACAACGTAAAGGACTACAACTTGGTAAAAGGTGAGAGTAAGATGGTGAGCTTAAATGAAATGAATAAAAAGAATGTTTTATGATGTTAGAAAGTGTATGATTCCGCAAATGGCATTTACAATTATAGTGTGGTTTTAATCGATTACGGAAAGTGTATTTATGAAAAAGAAAAGGAATATGTTAAAAGAAAAATTTGCCCGTAATTTAATTAACCTGATCACTGTGATTGTAACTGCGCTTAATATCATAATCAATGTTAACAATACCGGTGTACAACGGGCTGTTACATTTAGCAGCTACATTGCCAATCATCAAATCACAACAATATTCTGGAAGTTATATGTTACGGTTAAAATTTCTCTGTTATCAATTTGTAACAATTTTTCCATGTTCATGACTATCAAATCAATGTAATTGCCTTAATTGCTATGCATTTAGAGAAGTCCTTAGAGTACAACATATATCAGGATCTCATGTGACTACGGAAAGCTTATATTTATTAATTTCATGCTTGCTAAGGTAATTCTTTGCAAAAATGAATAGGTAGTCAAGCCATTAGGATTGATCTAGTAATAAGGGATTTGAGTAATGTGCCGAGATAGATTTGAATCTCAGTACTACCATTGTATAAAAAAAAGATTAAAAATGAATAGGTAGGTTTGTTGTTTCCAGATAGGAGCATTGAAAACCTATAATGGCATTACAGAGTTTATGTTAATTATGCTTACCAATTAACTCTTTCTGACTTCTATATAAAGGGAGAGATTGTTGTTCAATCATACAATAATTCAAAGAGTAAAAAATCTTTATTAACACATATAGTTAATAATTACTATCCCACAACATAAACGGTACGGACTTTTTCTTGGTATGGTTCAGATGTATGTAGCATCGATACCGACACGAGACACGATATGACACGACACTCCGACACGTTAATTCTAAAAAATATTAGATTTCGACATGTTAGAACACATTTTAATATTAAATAATATTTTTAATTTATGTTGCGTATATTATATTAAATATTTAATAACTTAACAAAAAAATAAAGCTAAACTTATAATACCCATTAATTTTGCAAAGAAACATAAGATATCATAAACATTCATATTAAATTCAATAAAATAATAATAGTAATCCAACGAATCTAATAGTTAGAACTAAAAACGCAACACAACTCAACATTTGAACCTTTTTCTGAGTTTCTACAACCTGCATTGAAGTGTCGGGAAGTGTCGGAATGTCGGAGAGTGTCAGGAAGTGTCGGATACGACACAACACGTCGAGGTTTTTGAAGTGTCGGTGGTTCATAGTTTCAGACTCCCTAAAAGTAACTGACCTTCCAAATTCTGATATGTTTTTCAACAATGGCAGCAAGTCGTTTTACCTTCAGTTTCGAAGTATAATCCAGCTGCTCATAGAAAATGGCCATAAGACGATTTTCTTTAACTATATTAAGAGCTGGTGATCAAGGTTCCTAGTAAAGTGAAGAGACCTATTAGACCTTCCTGCATGCCTGATGCGTGGTCCTTAAAAGACTCTCAAGAGCAACAATTTTCCATTCCACAAAATCACCTCCTAAAAGTCTCATTACTTCACCTTCTGAGAGGGAAAGGTTGGCAGGTAACTGTGCTGCATCTGATCTCTCATCATTTGTAGATTGGTTATCTAAGAGTTTTTCTTTTAGTAAGCTTGTTTGAAAGTTTGAGCTCATTCGCAATATCTTGACTAAACCATTCAGATAACAGCCTTTTATTGTGTTCGACTTCAGGGTATTGAAGAGATGGTGTGGCCATTCTAAAACCATCCCCGGACATGAAATGAATTGTTACCAACCATGAATAAGATAAACAAATGTTAAACATCATGCACCATTCTAATACATGTCAGTGTAAAGAGTGATCTTTCTATTGCACGTAGCTACAATACAATAATTTCCCACCATAAAAGCAGGACGGCCTCCACTTATTCCATTTGTTATACAAAGTCACATCTAAAACTATTTTGCCTGTCAGTTTAAAGGGAAAAAAAATAAAATGTGACTAAAGTGATCCTTAAGTCATCATCTATAAAAAGGTGAAAAAAGAAAAGAAAAAAGCTTCCATAATTACAAGAAATTGAAACTCTGGACTATAACATTAACTTCAGATATTTGGATTTGTTGTAACTTTTACTTTAGCTACAATGCAATTTTGGTTATTTGTAAATGCGAAATTTTTCTACAACAAATACCTAATAATTACTACAGTTATTTTGACTAACAAATCTAAAGGAATAAAATGTACCAAAAAATAAAAAACTAGAGGAAGTCAATTATATTTGAACAATGTCAAAAAAATGCAGTATTTTAAAGAGGTGACTGGTTTCTTTCCAATGATATAATCTCCAAAAGCTAACTTCTAAGGAGATGGCGTAAAACAGCCTGTTTATTTATTGATTGTAGATCCATAAGAAACAAGCTTTTGTTGAAGTACCAAGTGATGTATAACACCTCACAATTCTAAAATAAGTAATTAAAGTGTTAAGTGAGAAATTAAGTGAAGGATTAGTGAAAATCCCAAAGAATAAGCCAAAATACAAAGAAAGGGCAAAACGGTAATTAGCCAACACGCAACCCTAGGAAGGTAAAAATTGAGCAGGAGGTTTCAGATGATAAAAATAAGCCTGGAAATGGATTCAGAACGAAAAATTGAGTGGATTGGCAAGTTTCAAAAAAATCAGTGAATAGTGTTTTTAGCGGGTAAAAATACCGCAGTCAGATTGCACCGTAAAACGTGCCAGTGGAATTTTGAGCTCTAGGTTTCAAATATTGATTTTAAATGTTCCATAGAAATAGGAAATATGATTTCTGATAATATTTTAGGGATTTAAGTCAATTTGTGGAAGTTTGTTAATGGAGCGCGCTGTACCTTAAAGCAGTGTTTTTCCGAACAACCGGAAAGCTCCAAATTTTTATCTGAAAGAGTAAAATTAAAGGATTTTGTTAAGATGAAAAATTATAATTTCTCATTAGGTTTTTAAATTGTGAATTTTAGTGATGACCGGAGGGAAATTCGGGTGAGTTTTAAATCACGTGGGATCCGGTACCCAGTTAAAGTTAATAAAATCACTTGGAAAGCCCTGTTCACCTTCATTTTTCCTCGGCTTTCTTCTTCTCCCAGCAGCAAAACACAGCCCTTGGCCTCCATTGTGCACAAATTTCTTCTTTCTCCTTAAACCAACCAATTCTCAACCAAATTCAACAAAGTTTGTGTTGAATCTTGATGGAAAACACCTTCTGAACCCATTGGTACCACTATTGAGTCTTGAAATTGAGTGTGGGAGGAGATCCACCACTGTTTAGATTTCGGTTTTCATGCAAAAAAGGGGGATTATGTTGATTTCAAATGCTCCAATGGTGGAGTATGCTTAGGTGGAGCCATATACCGTGCAATTGGGTTGCCGTACGTGGACATAGACTTGGAACAGTGAAACAGTGGATTGCCCTTGGTCCTGGATCAAGTGGATTGAGGTAAGTGTTGTGGTTTACAAATGTACGTTGAAATTCATAAGTGGATTCGAAGTTCTAATTGGGGGGAATTGTCCTCTTTGTAGGCGTTCCCTGTTAAGCGCTGCAAGTGGAGTCTGCGGAGCTTAGTAAAAAGAAAGAAAGAAAGGTAACCTCTTGGTACTGGGGCTTGTTCCCCTTTTTGTGTTCCACCTTGCTAGTTGATGGCAATGGTAGGAAGTGTGTATGAGTAGTGTAGAACAGCATGAGCATGCATGTGCATTATCACAGTGGGTACTTATGTACCAGATCTCTGGCCAGTTGATATTTTTAGCCTTCGGGCAAGTGTTTCCGGACTGCCACTGGATAGGTCTCCGAGAGGGAGTTCCAGTTGACCCAGGGTCGTGGTGTGTTATCCGGATAGGAGCACACTAGGTTGTCTCGGGTGTATATGGTTGGAAGGGGTACCTTGGTGGGTTGTTCTATGAACACGCCAGGGGTAGTACCCATAGGCGTATAGCCGAGGACATGGCGTGGTATTGGTAGCTACCATCCCGCATGTCGTAGTTGTTCTGATATATCCCCCCTTTCTCTAAATCCCTTGCTTTATCCCGTTTTATAACAGTGATGTTGTTTTATGTTATTTATATACATCGAAGTGAACCATTGGGCGGAGTTTTCTCCAGAACCTCTTGGTTACTGAGATATATCCGTATATCTCACCCCGTCTCGGGGCATTATTTCAGGATGTACCAGTGGACACGGAGCAGCGGGCAAGAAGCCCGCATGATGACGAGTGGAGCAGTGGTGTATAGTGTACTTTTTGGTGGCCATTTGGCCCAGGCTAGACTTAGAGCATGAACATGTATATGTGTGTAGGTGGAGTCCATTAGCATTATGTTCATGTTATTTTGGCTAAGTTTAGTTTCATGTCATTTTAGTTATGTATGTATTTGGCAAGTGATGTTGTAATATGAAATATTTGTAGTTTAAAGTTAAAGTTGAAAATGTAAATGTAATCCAGTATTGTAAATGTACCATGGATGTATGTAATGTGATGGAAGGGCTTTAGGCCCATTGTAGGTTTATGATTACTTGCATTATGGTTTATGCATGAAAATGTTTATGTTTTAAGTGTTTATTGGATTGGGTTGTAAGTGCCCCAAGGCGTTGTTGGACCTTGTGTGTGCCACCCATTGAATTTTGCTGGATTTCAGGTGTAATAGTGGTGTTAAACAGGTTATGAAAATTTGGGGATTCTTGGAAATACAAAGGAAACTCTGGCGAATTTTCTGTAGAATTGGCAGTTTTTGGGTGAACTTTGGAGGAGCGTATCTCTCTCCATAGTGGTCCGATTGGGACGTGCCATACGCCATTTTGAAGCTTAGGATGTCCCCTACGTTGTGTCAAAAGCCTAGGTTCATTGGTGGTGTGCGCAGCCCATGAGGGCTGTTGTTACGCACTGCCCTGTTTCTGGCCAGCACCAGTGGGCAGATTCGGGTCTGTGTTGGGAAATTAATTCCCGCTTCGTTACTTGGTCAAATTAAGCGTACGATATATCAAATCGAAGTTTGAGGTGTCTAGTTTATGGTGTAAAATTTTGAGAGGCAGTGTCCTTGTGGTTAGGTGCAGTTTATTCCGTGAAGTTTGGACGTTTTTAGACTGTTTCGGAGTTGGTAGACAATGTTGTTTGTCCAACTTCAAACGGCGATAACCGGAGCTCACGAGCTCGGAATCAAGTGTGTGATAGCTTGTTAGAAAGGTAATTGAATAAGGAAAAAGAATGACCTGGAGTTTAAGTTCGGATTTTTATTTTGGTGTTCGTAGAAAAACAATTAGCAAGTCCAGTTAAGTGGTAAAAACGTAAAAGTGAGGAATTGGCTAAGTGGGTTTATGGGAACCCCTTAGTTTCTTGTAGGTAATAAAATAAAGTGTATAAATAGTTAAGAAAGTCTTCCGCTAGTGTTTCAGTTACGGTCACAGCTTTTTATTATTACGCTTTTTATACTTTTACTGTTCGCGTAATAATCGGAAAAAGTTTATTCTCATTTTTATAAATGAACTGCTGTGATTGTAACTGCGCTTAATATCATAATTAATGTTAACAATACCGGTACGTAACGGGCTGTTACATTTTATGGTATCAGAGCAGTTTTGTTAGGGAACTCTGATAGGGTATAACTGCATCTTGTGCTGCATAGCTATCTGTGAACTGCTTATGATTACTGCACAGGTAATTCCTCAGTGTGAGTCTGATCAACCCATTCCTTTGTGTTACATGTGCAGATATCATGAGTAGGGCACGGGGTCGCCGTGGAGCTAGGGGTGCAGGTCGTGCGACTGCACAGGATCCTCTTACTGCAGCTATGACAGCTCTGCAGGAGGAGGCAGCTTTAAATAGAAATATGACTGAGACTCTGATGAAAAATAACCAAGATATGATGCATGCTTTTATGAATGAGTTAAGAGCAGAGAGGGCTCGGAACAGGGGAGATAATTCACCTCCACATACTGCTACGGAGACTGCTACCCGTACGCCATCTGTTACTCCTCAGCAGGAGGGGAGTGGTGCTAGTCGTCATTCTGGCGAGGCTAGTCACCACACTACTGATCCTACATATATTCCAAATCCTACTGTAGATCCTTCTTCTGTTGCTCAGACATCTGGTGCTGCTGGGCAGAGTGTTTTGATACAGGGTGCTGCTGGCACTGATGAGCAGAGGCTCATTTCTTTCCGGAAACATAAACCGCCATCATTTCAGGGGTCGAGGGACCCGAAGGTAGTGACTACATGGTTAAGAGGGATGGATAAGATATTTCAGGTTATGGGGTGTCAGGACCCCCAGAGGTTGCTATATTCTGTTTATATGCTCGAGGGAGATGCACACGAGTGGTGGTATACTACATCTCAGCCATTTGTTATTCAGGGTGAAGAAATTACCTGGGCTTTATTTGAGCGGCTGTTTCATGAGGAATACTTTCCCAGTGATGTTAGAGAGGTCAAACAGGGGGAATTTGAGAAATTGGTACAGGGTACCATGACAGTGGAGGCCTATGTGTCGAAGTTCAATGAGTTAGTCAAATTTGCTAATTATGGGGGTGTAATGCCGACTACAGAGTTTTTAGCTGCCAAGTTTCAGAGAGGTCTTAATGAGAAAATTTCAAAGAGAATGTCAAATACTGCTGTGAGAAATTTTGCAGATCTGGTGACCCAGTGTAAACGGGTTGAAAGTGTTTATAACCGTTATCCAAAGTCTGGTCCTCCAAGGACATCTGGTCCTTCTGGTAATAATAACAACAGGGGTGGCTACTATCAGAACAATAACAGGGGAAGGGGGTTGCAGGTAAGGCAGCCTCCAGGTCAGTTTAAAAGAGGTGGTGGTCAAAGAAGTGGTTTCAATGATAGGGGTTCAAACCCTCGCTGTGATAAATGTAAAAGGTTTCATCAAGGGCCGTGTACTGTGAGCCCGAATGCTTGTTTCAAATGTGGTAAGGTTGGGCATTATGCCAACAATTGTAACAGTAATACTGGGCAGGCTGCGAATCTGCAGGCCTTGCCATCTGCTCCTACGGTTGGGCGTGTCTACACTACTAATGTTCAGCAAACTGCTAAGGCGCCCAATTTGGTTAAAGGTATAATTTTTATCTCAAATATTGATTTGTCTGTGTTATTTGATTCGGGGGCGACACATTCATTTGTGGCTGAGTATGTTGCAAAAGGATTGGGATTGAAAGTGTCACGGATGTTTCCCCCTATGCGTATTACAACTGCTACGGGAGAGGTTAGTGATTCCTCCTTTGTCTGTAAAGAAGTTGGATTTACCTTTGAAGGCAGGGGTTACACTATGGATTTAATTATCTTGCCCCTGGCCTCTGTTAATTTGATATTGGGTATGGATTGGCTATCTCAAAACTGCGCAATGATTGATTGTTGCGGGAAGAGGTTGATACTTGCACACGAGAGACCCTCGGTGGGTCCGTCTCCTTTTCTGTCTATGTGTCAAGCTATTAAAGCCTTGAAGGCTGGGGATCAGGGTTATATTTTCTTGGGTGGATTAGTGGGTGGTAAGGAGATTGAGATTTCTACGATTCCGGTGGTTAATGAGTTTGCGGATGTATTCCCTGATGAGATACCGGAATTTCCACCTGAGAGGGAGATTGAGTTCTCGATTGAGTTGTTGCCGGGTGTGGGGCCTATTTCCTTGGCTCCATATCGGATGTCGCCATTAGAGTTGGCAGAGTTGAAGAAACATATAGAGGAGTTGTCTGCAAAGGATTTCATCAGACCTAGTGTGTCTCCGTGGGGAGCACCGGTAATATTTGTGAAAAAGAAGGATGGAACCATGAGATTGTGTACCGACTATCGGCAATTAAATAAAGTGACGGTCAAGAACAGGTACCCATTGCCGCGTATTGATGACTTGTTGGATCAGTTGAGAGGTGCCTGTGTATTTTCAAAGATTGATCTCCGATCCGGATACCATCAAATTCGGATTAAACCGGAGGATGTGCCTAAGACGGCATTTCGTTCTAGATATGGACACTACGAGTATCAGGTTATTCCTTTTGGGCTTACTAACGCCCCGGCGGTGTTCATGGACTATATGAATCGTATTTTCAAGCCGTATTTGGATCAGTTTGTTATTGTATTCATCGATGATATTTTGATTTATTCTAAGAGCAAGGAGGAGCATACAGAGCATTTGAGGACGGTGTTACAGGTACTAAAAGATAAAAAGTTGTATGCGAAGCCGTCAAAGTGTGAATTTTGGTTATCTGAGGTGCAATTTTTAGGTCATGTTATTTCTGAAAGAGGAGTTGCTGTGGACCCGAATAAGATTGAGGCCGTTATGGACTGGGAACGACCGAAAACTGTTACAGAGATTCGAAGCTTTCTGGGTCTGGCTGGGTATTATCGACGATTTATTGAGGGGTTTTCCACAATGGTGCTACCATTGACCCGATTAACACGAAAAGATACTCCGTTTGTGTGGACTCAGGAATGTGAAAAATGTTTTTTGAAACTTAAAGAGAAGTTGACTACGGCTCCAGTGTTGACACTCCCCGACCCGGAGGGTGAATTTGAATTATACTGTGATGCGTCCAAGAGAGGTTTGGGGTGTGTACTAATGCAAGAGAAAAGAGTGGTTGCTTATGCTTCAAGACAGTTAAAGCCGCATGAAGAGAATTATCCGACGCACGATTTGGAGCTTGCTGCAATAGTGTTTGCCTTAAAAATCTGGAGGCATTTTCTGTATGGGATGAAATTTGCTGTGTTCAGTGATCACAAGAGCCTAAAGTATTTGTTTGATCAGAAAGAATTGAATATGAGACAGCGGAGATGGGTTGAATTTTTAAAGGATTATGACTTTGAGTTGAAATACCATCCGGGAAAAGCTAATGTGGTAGCAGATGCATTGAGTAGAAAGTCTGTAAGTGTGTCCCAGTTAATGCTGTGGGATCATGATTTAATAGAACAGTTCCGTGACTTGAAATTGGTGGATGTTTTCATAGGAAGTGTTGAAGAATTCAGAGGTTTACAGGTTGAGAATGAATTGTATGGGAGGATTAGAGAGAAACAGATTCTAAATGATAGCAGCAAGTATCTGAAAGGACAGAATGGTATAGCATTAAATGAACAAGGATTGTTAACGTACCAGGGCAGGATAGTTGTGCCTAAAGAATTAGCCGAAGAAGTAATGACTGAGGCCCATAAGGGTCAGTATGCTGTACACCCGGGTGCCACAAAAATGTATCAAGACTTGAAAACTAAGTTCTGGTGGCCTGGGATGAAAAAGGATGTAGCCGAGTATGTATCAAGGTGTTTGATTTGTCAGAAAGTTAAGATAGAACATCAGAAACCAGCAGGGTTACTTC
>JAVKPL010007974.1:0-31775 GCA_032173675.1 Gastrolobium villosum | reverse complement strand
TGGATGTACACAATGTTAAAGGAATTAAGGGAAGATCATGACCACACTAATGTGTTGTTCAAGAAAACTTATGAACAATTTTTTGGTATGTTAAATGATCAAATGAGGTTTTACAAATACATAGCTGATCATGATAGAGTGTTGAATGAATTCTTCCGAAGTACTTTTGTTAATTTTCCTGCCATGCCCATTTTTCCTCTCAATCTTACTTTTCGTCCAGTGTCTATCTATGCTGACCCTCAGGTACAAGAATTTTTTCATACCAGAGCTGCATCTCAAGGACAACCCTCTGCTCCACCTGCTGCAGATCCACTTGCTGCTCAACCTGAGCCAACCCCTTCTGCCAGAAAAAGAGGAAAATCACAGCACAGGAGTCAGCCTATTATTGAGGAAGAAGAAGATACTGATGAAGAAGATGTCATCCCAACCCCATCTGCCTCAGAAGAATCTGAACAATCTGAGTCTGAAGCCTCAGATTATATGGAGGATTAGGCCAGAACATCTTCTGGCCCCAGGTTCCTTATTTTGATTTGTCATACAATTTTGGTACCTGGCTGGCAGTAAGACAGTGAGGACACCGTCCATTTCAAGTTTGGGGGTGAAAGCAAGTTTTTGTGAATAGTTGATTTGCTATTTTGAGAATAGTTGATTTGCTGTTTTGAGAATAGTTGCTGTTTTTGTTCTTGTTTGCTGTTTTGTTGAGTTTATAGTGAATGAGGAGTGTATGATGTTTGGTAGTAATTGGTCTGTTTCACAATGAGTCAGCTGAGTTTTTTTTAAAGGAAAGGAATGCAGGCAGTTGTGTGAGTGTAGAATGACATGAGTGGATTATTGGTTGAGTGGTAATGGCAATGAGAGATTGAGAAATTCAGTTGAATGATGCAGAATGTTAAGTTGTAACAATAGGCATTTGAGATGGTGACTAGACCTAACACAGTGAGTCATTGAGCTTACACAGTCACATTTTTTTTTTTTTTGGTTGAGAGGTCTTCATTGGGTTAGTGAAGCAGAACTTGCTTTGATGCTCTGTTAAAGAGTGTAGCACTTACTTAAGTTTAAAATGATAAGGGCAGTTCTTTGTTTTGCTTAACCACTTTTAACCCAGAAAGCCATCCTTAGACACTACATCCATTGAAAATCAGCTTTGAGCCTTTAACCTTTTCTTTCCACATAACCACATTTTACCCTATCCCACAATCTACCACCCTTTTAGTTATGATGGAAATAAAAAAAAAAACAAAAGAAGCAAGATTTTGTTGGCTGAAAAAGAACTTGAAAGCAAGATACTGCTAATAAAATGAAAAGTTGGTTTCAAAGAGAAAAGAAAGAAAAAAAAAGTAGCAGTCAAAAATAGCAGCCACTGAATTGTTTGATTATGTTTCATGGATTGTGTTTTTGTTCTATCATAACTATATTAGCCAATTCCCTACAAAATTTCCACCTTCACCTCAGCCCAGTTACATCCCATGCAAACCCCTTTGATTAAAGTTTAAGTCTGTGTGTCACTTAGGAGACAGGAGCATCTTATCAAGCCTATGCTAAATCTTTACCTAGTGATGGACTGTGAGAAACAGAACCCTTGAGCATAGAGTGAATACTTTTGTGACTAAGTGAGGATGTGAAAAGTTACCATCTCTGTTGCCTTTTGAAAAATACTGCATGCTATCTTAAGAAATGATTGTTTTTCAAAGATCTCTCTTGTCATTATTATACAACCTTTGAGATATTCATGCATTTGTAATTCACACACTGTGGTTGAGTATTTTGATGAATAAAAAGGATCACCAAGCTGTCTGGTTGTGATTGATTAAACTGCTGGACAAAGTACACCCCTCTGTTCTTTGATCTTTGTGTTAATATGATTCACTGAAAGTTTCGAGAAAGTTGAACACTGAATTGGTGTTAGGGAATGTTTTAGATGGTTGTGAATTCTGAGCAGCCATGAGTAATGTGGAGAGTGGTTATAATGATGATTTTCTTTGTTACTTGAGGACATGCAACAATGTAAGTTTGGGGGTGTGATAAGTTCATGATTTGTGACTTAGAACATGTGTGTTGATGTTAAAATGGTAATTAAAAGGATATCTTTTGTTAATATAAACCCCAAATATTACATAGAAATGAAATATTCTGATTTTAAGTGCTAATGGGCTGATTGTGTATTTTGCAGGCCCAAATTATTAATTTTGTTCAAGCAAAGCAAAAAAGAAAGAAAGAAAGAAAAAAGACAAGAATGATGTGGGCTGCAAACTTAGCCCAAATTAAAATAAGCAGCAGGAAGTATAAGCAAGTGGGCTGGGTTGGTTTTTAAAAAAGAGAAAAGCCCAAACGAATTGAGCCCATTCCAAAAAAAAAACCAAAGGAGACATTCGGCTGAGTCTGGTGTACCCTGGTCTTTCTTCTCACCGCTCGTGCCCTAAATCACAGCCGCTCCATAGCCCTTCATCTCTCACAGCCACAACTCCACCACTGAACCCATTCTTCTGAACCAACCGCGAAAAAAACCCCCCTTTCTGGTACGCGGTTCACTTGACCATCGTTCTAAAAGCTAAACCCTAACCAAATAGTGACGTGGAGGTCAGTACGATTGTGGAAAGAGAAACCGTTAGGTGGATCGTTTGTGAAATCGTGGAGCAAAAAGGTATTTGGGTGACCTGCAGCAAGGAACGCAAGACGTGGAGGCTGCAATGAAAGGGCCCACAACCCATGCATGTGCGAGAAGGATGCTATAAATAGAGGAAGAACAGTGAATGTGGGAGATCCATCTTTTCTGCATCAATCTTTTCTGAATCCTTTGTAGACATTTTCTCTGGGTTTTTATTTTTATTCTGTAATGCATGTTTTGGTCCTGAACTTGTTGGTGCAGTAGTGAGGTTTTCCGGTTGTTAGGACTCTTGCTGCACCTTTGATTTCTGCTTTTTTAGTTTTTAATTTGAACATTCGGTTGTTGTTTATAGCTTAACCCTTATGGGTATGAGCTAATTTCCTTAAGGTTGGGTGTAGGTACCCGAACATCAGTCTTGAATTTGTGTTAATTTCAGTTGCTTAATGTTGATTCCCATTTTTGTTCAATGCTGTGTTAATTTTTATTTATGCTATTTTTAAGGCCTGATTATAGGATAACATTTCAGGATTTAGTCATTGAGAAATGACTAAAGCCAGAACTGTGTTGAACACATGGACTTGAGTGTGAAAATTCTCAAGGGATGTTACTCAGAGATGAGAACAGCCTCCATGATGTGTTGGTTAGATTTAATGTTCGTTCCTTCATTTAGCACAGAGATGTGCAATTGATGGTAAATGATAATAATGTTTTTAAGAGATTAAAAGCAGAAAGAAAGGGTCCAACACATGGGAATTAATTTTAGGAAACTGTTTTAGCACTTATTTGGAGGCTGTGGGGAAGGGTAACCGAAACTCAACCTGCTTTTTCTTTACAAATTGTTCTCTACATTTCAGAATTACTCTCAGCAAAAATTTACCATAACTCTCTTAAATTTTTAGTTGCTGATTCCTTTATAAAAATTCTTTGGCATTTAAATCTTTTTCTTTTTATAACTAAAATCCCAATCCATTTTTAATTTGATTTTATTTTAAATTTTAGTCTGATTAGCAACTACTAATTAGTCAAGTCAAAAATGCAATAGATCCTTGTGGGAACGATATTTGTGACTCATAAAAGTCCTATATTACTTGTTGTCGCGTATGCTTGCGCGTGTACTTGCTCACTGTTAGCAAGGAACCAACACCCCACTTTGGCCACTATTCAGCCCAATACCATTACCCCACTTTCCTACTCAGTTACGTGTCATTTCCCAGAAGTCTTTAAGCCACGCAGGTGTCTTCTTCACCCTCTTCTCTCTTCTTCTTTCTCCACGTTGATTCTTGTCCCTCTCGAGCTCCTCAGGTATTGTATCTCCTCCTTGATCCAAGCCATCTGCTATATGTATGGGATCTGTTGATGGGGATCTATCACATGGTCTTTCGTGTTTAACATTGGGAGGAGTAATCAGTTATTGGGTATGTATATACGATGCATTATGGAGAAGCAAACTAGTAGATTATTATGTTTTATTTATTTTTTTTATTTTTATTTTTTTTATGAATTACTATGTTATTCTTAGTAATTTTTTTAAAAAATATTATGTTAAAATTTTATATTTGATTAGGATTTTACATATTTAATTAAAAATCTATTTAGGATTATATTTCGTGATGTGAACCTTAATAAGAATACCAGACCAGTGTGTTATCATCAAATATGATATTAAGCGCAGTTATAATCATAACGTTTATTTGTAATTATGGGAATTTTTTCTTTTTAATATTGTTTGTACCTTTGAAATAATTGTGATTCTAACTCAAAACTTATAGCGGAATTATGAATACATTAGCTTAATATCATGCAACTTACATTTAAACATGCTTAGTGGTTCCCATAAACCAACAGAGCTTAAAACTTATCATATCCATGTTTAACACTAAGTGTTCTCGCTTTTTTATTCGCTCTAACAGTTTTTATACCTCTCAAATGCTTCTCATTCATCGATATATTATAGGTTTCTTCGTTAGCTACGCGTGGGCTCAAATCGCGCTCAATTTGGAGCATCGTAGCCCAAGTTAAGAATTTTCTAAGAAAATGGATATTGAAATCCCCAGGACTCCTACAAATTGCGCCAGTCTCACGCTCACATCGTCAAAACGCCCCAGGAGGTAGAGAGGATGGTGCCCATAGCGTCAATGCTACGGCCTCTCACTGAAGGTTGGCGCTAACAGCGTTAACTTGACGCCAATAGCGCCGCAGTTTTGGAGCAAATACCAAAACAGGGCAATTTGACCTACCTTTGTATTTTGCCCATAACTTGAGTTATACTAATCCAATTTACACAATATTGGTCTCGTTGGAAAGCTAAAAGAAAGATCTATAACTTCCAGAGGGCCAAGGGGTCCAATTCTATTATATGGGATATGAAAATCGGGCAGCACCATATTTATATTTTCAACAATTACCAATTCTCCATCTATGTACCTAATTAATTACCAACTCAACACATTCATTATGTCGTTGGTCCTTCCATCAATATTCTTTACAACACTAAATTGTTAAGCATAACCCAAGTGGCATGGACATCCCCCATGCTCACCCATATCCAAAATGTAACAACATGAGACATATACAATTTCATATACCAAAATACAACACCATGATCAAATGACTTAGAACCACATATGAACAACCAATGCATGGTAAATATAATCTCATGCAATCCCATGTCCATACTCTAAGTCCAAGATACAAAACAAATGCTAGTATGTGCACCCTATGTGATCCTCCAAAATACTATGCTCTCCGTATGCTCATCATGATCCAACTCCTCCATGCTCGCTATAGCCTGAAATGATGTCCCCAAACGCAAGGTGAGATATACAAATATATCTCAGTAAACCAAGGGTACTAGAGGATCTCTCTACCCCGTGGCTCACTCAAAGTGCAACAAATAACATCATGTAAAATGCATAACATACAAAATCACAAACAACTGCGCACAAATCCAAGAACATCCACATAAGGATTTCGTTCAAGGACCCCATCATATAACTCCCAAAAATCTTCCTGGTGCCTCTCCCATGGATGAGACAACCCCATGGCAAAACCCAACTGGAACTCCTCATGAGCCCTATCCAGTGGAAGTCCTAGAGTCGGCCCCACGGAAAAACCCGACCGAAATCCCCAAAGGATATTTCCAGCGGAAGTCCAAACCAACACACATCTACTGGCCTGAGATCACAACAATTCACACAAGTAACAATGCATGAACATACATTTCCACACAAAGTCACAAAACACAAAATCCAACCACAACCGTCCACTAGGTGTGGTGGAGCACACAATGGATTAAAACCCAAGTTGCAAAGGTTTACCTCAACTCCAAGCACAATGCTGTTGACGTACGCTCCAAGTTCAATCTTCCACTATCGTGTCCGTGAGAGGCAACCTAAATTGATCACAATATTTACCATCAATACAATTTCAATGCAAACCAATTCATTCAACTTCAATAAGTCACACAATTTCACAATAATATAATTAAACATAATCCCCTAGGCCCAATGGCCCACAACCTTGAATTCACCTATTTCAATCACATTACTCCTCAACTTAATCACCAATTATTCACTAACACCTCAACTTAATCACCAATTATTCACTAACACCTTAATCTTCCTTCCAACCTTTCCCATGGTTCGAATTCCTCATATAATCCTACCATTTATTCATACCAACCAACAATCAATAATTCTCAATCATCACCTTTAAGATCATAACCAACCATTTCATTTATTTCCACCAAATTTCACTAAGTCACAAAATTATATATCACCATAGATTTTATTGGTTCAATCATCATTATACATCATTACAACCATCAATTTACAAAGGAGCAACACCATTAAAGGTTCCTAACCATCACATTCATCAACACATCATCAAACACAACCCAATTGTGATTTCCATAAAAACTCTACGAAAATAGGAATACTTACAACCAATAACTTCCTAAGGTTCCAAGGGTTGATAATCAAGTGTCCAATCAAGCCAAAGCACCACCAATGGCCCCATTATCCTCAAAACCGCCACCCCTTCTCCAAGGAGGATCTCCTCACACACTACAACCCACAAGAGGCTCTCAAGAGGAAAGTCACTCACAAGATGATGCTTAACAACTTTGTAGTTGAGAGTTCTTCCTAAAAGTGGCTAGAATTTAAGTTGAAAAAAATCAAAAGCTTCACCCCATTTCCATTGAGAGATACGCACGGGAGAGAAGGAGAGGGAAAAGAGAGAAAGTGATGGAGAATTGTGTTTTGAAAACACTTAAGTCACTTAAACCATAGGTGGGTCCCACATGCGATTTAACTTTAACCAATCACCTAATTTAAATCACAAATTCATAACCTACGTATTTTTCTCGTTCATGTCATATTTTTGTTTCCTAAAAATACTGACAATATTTTTGCGCTTATCGGTACAATTATACCGCAGTATTTTTACACACGTAAAATCACTATTCATCAAATTTTTTGAAACTTGCCTATCCACTCGTTTTTTTGTTCTGAATCCATTTTCAGCATTATTTTTACCATTTGAGGTCTTCTACTCAATTTGTTATGCCTAGGAATACGTGTTTGGTAATTTACCGTTTTGCCTTTTTCACATATTTTGGCCCTAACTTCAGGATTTTCATTAATCCTACCCCTTTAATCAACATTATCACATATAAATACATATTTAAAACACGAGGTGTTATAAATGTATTTAGGATTGTTTCTATAATCAAGAATTGAACAAGAAAATAAAGAACCTTGACTCATTATCTATCAAAAATAAGAATCATAGAAAGATTGTAGACGTCACACCCAAGAAAAGAAGAATTGCAAGTGATAAGTCTGTTTTGAACGCTACAAGAATATTGATAAATTCAGAATTCTATATAAGATCCAAATAGAGAGATTATCCCTCCAAAAATAGGAAAAGATGAACAAATCAAAATATACTAATTTAAAGTTCACAATTTAGAAAAGAAAAAACCCTTATCAGTCCTCTAAGCATTGTTGACATAAAAAGTATTAAATAGCCCCACTAAGCTTTCATTGCATTGATGAGAAAAGATGCATAGTCCACTAAGTTTTACATTGATAAATCAATTTCACTAAGCCTTTATTGCTCTGATGCTAATAATTTCACTCAACCTCCTTTTAATTGCTAGCATTAACTAAATTCTGATATCAACATATATAGGGAAGATTTACCAACACTCAGCCTTTACTGCTCTAATGCTAATAACCCATATATATAGGGAAGATTTACCAATTCTATCTTCATGATATCATATCAACCCATCTGAATTATCTTTACTACCCATAATACCACAAAATCCACCTACGATAGCATTCTACATAAAAGGGTTAGATAAAATATCCCAATTTGTTTTCTTTATGTCCTCAAATATATTTTATTTGCAGTCGTCTCTGTCTGTGGAGCAGTTAATACTGTAGCCACAGGATCAGGCTAAGGACTTGCATTAGGTGCTTCAAGGTTGTCACACAACCTTCTCATGATGTCCACACATGTAACACAAAGGCATGGGTTGATCAGACCCACACTAAGAAATCACATTTGCAATAATCAATAAGATTCTACATACAAATATACAACACTTAACACAAAATCAAACAATCCATGAGTTCCCTAAGAAATTGCTCTGATAATATAAAATACAACACTTCGTTATCAGACTAATGTGTTATAATCAATTATGATATTAAGGCATTTACAATCACAACAGTTATTTGAAATTATGGAAAAACTTTCTTATTTTTTATAATACTTGCGTTTCTAAAATATCTGTATTAAACATTTTACCAACTATGATCGTAACTCCAAACTTATTCGAAAGTATAAATACTATCGCTTAACATCATACAACTTGAATTTAAGCTGCTAAGTGGTTTCCATAAACTAACAAAGCTTAAATACTCACTTTTACATTTTTCAGTTTTGAGGTACCTTTAGTTTTATCAAAATTGCACATAAACAACATGTCCATAAATTCTTCTCTTTTACTATGTTAAACCAGACTCTTCTAGCTTTCCAACGAGGTATCACACGCGTCAATTGGAGTTTTATAACTCCAAATATGCTCGTCATAAGTTAATTCCTTAAACTGTTTATAGTGGAATTACAGGAATTTCGAGGACAATTTGTAAATCCCAAAACAGAGGTATATTCCCGTGCCTAGAAAATTCTCCAAAAATAATGTAAATAAACTAGACATCTAGGGCTTCAATTTGACATAAGTTAGACCTTTATTCGATGAGAAACAAGGATTCGAAACAAGAAGATCGCTCGTCGCAAGTTAAATGTCCAAAACTGCCAACAGACAGCGAACAGGGCCTCTGAGTTCACTCATGATTTTTGAAACTGCAGGAGATCCACTACTCAGTTTATTCTAAATTTTTAATATGTTATATTACATGTATGCCTTTAACTTGACATATCATACGCCCTATTAGCAAAAGAAATGAAGGAGATAAATTTTTTCAAAGTTGGCAGATAGAGGCTGCCTTCAAAATCCGCGAACAGGGCGGTTGACACTCATCCAAAAACTACAACACATAATGGTCCTATATTTTAGGACAGTGTAGGGGACACCCTAAGCTTCAAAATGGTATCTACGCACCTCATTTGACCAAAGAATGAGGGAGATATTGATCTCCAAAGCTAGGGTAAAAAACTATTGTTTTCTGAAAATTTTGGCGGGATGTGTTTGTTTCTACAACTAATCCTTTTATATCAATTGTACTTAATTGACATTGAAAAGGCATACAAAGTCCCAACAAACCTTGGTGCACTTACATCCTTCATTACAAGGCATATTCTTATCATTACTTATAATTCAAGGTATTATCTATAGCTTGCTTATATCTCAAGTCAATATCAAATTTTCATACATCAACCATATACAACCTCAATACCAAATAGGCCTAAGCCTTTGCATCACACACATCAATATTACATACCAAGAATCTCAAGTATATTTAATTACATTTACATCAACTAATCCAAATATAACTATCACATCAAATTTCAACTACAATCTCAAATTACATTATCCATTAGTGATACCCAATTGAACTTAGCCCAAAATAAATGCAAGAACAAAACCCAAACATGGTGTACATCAATCATATATAATGTAAAGTTCATGCACTAAGCCTAATGTGCCAAAATATATATCTCCAAAATGTCTCCAAATGTCAATATGCCATAATGCACTTCAATAGTCACTCCAATCCCTAAGCTGGCCTCTTGCGCGATGCTCCACCCATCTGCACAGCTGTACCTGGTTGTGGATATCTCCCGAACGCAACATACAACTATCCATTGTACTACGCTCTCCAAGTGTACTTGTTCCCCCTTCTTCCTTACCTAGCTAGTCTTTGTGAAATAACTCCGATAAGAAGAAAAAAGAAGGCGTTAACAGACCTTCCTGGCCCAACTGTAACAGCCCGTTGTACACCGGTATTGTTAACATTGATTATGATATTAAGCGCAGTTACAATCACAGTAATTGGATTAATTAAATTACGGGCAAATTTTTCTTTTAACACGTTCCTTTTCTTACCTCAATACATCTTCCGTAATCAATTAAAACAACACTATAATTGTAAAAGCATTTTGCGGAAGCATACATTTTTGCTAACATCATTCATCTTTCTTTTTATTCAATTCATTTAAACTCACCATCTTACTCTCTCATTTTACCAAGTTGTAGTCTTTTACGTTGTCTACGCGTGGTTTCAAACCACGTACCATTTGGAGTTCTACCCATCAAGTTATACCCCTTTCTTTTAGTCTAGAAAAACCTGAATTTTCGAAAATTACACTGTGGTAATCGATTACCAGTGGGTGGTAATCGATTACCACCTGTCAAAAATGAGGCAGTAGCCAAAATTCTTCATCCTCTGTTCTGGTAATCGATTACCAACTTTGGGTAATCGATTACCTCACATGGTAATCGATTACCAAAGGCCAGTAATCGATTACCAGTGCAGACAGTAGCCAATTTTTCGTCCCCTGTTGCATGGTAATCGATTACCATGCTTGGGTAATCGATTACTATGCAGCAAAATGACAGATTACAGCAGTTTTGAGCCCCAAAAAGGGTGTGTAATCCATCCCTAACCCCTTGGTACTCCACATAACACATAATCATGTCCTAATGTTGGCTCTAGGCCCTTCCATCATGCATTTACCTTGGATTAAACATCATTTACAACATCCTAAAAACAATGGCCATTTACATGCAAATATGGACCATTTTTACAACATTACTCATCAAGACTTCAAGGCTATGATTGTGGCAATGGACAAGTCCCATGCTCACTCAAAATATACAGTTATCCAAGCCATGAATAATAAAACATAAACAAGACTTAGCATATGACCATGAACACTAACAAAAGCATGGAAATAACATCATGCAATATGTTCATGACCTAAGTCTCAAAATACTAATGGTATGCTATGTGCACTCCATAAACTCCTCCAAAATGTCATGCAATCCAATGCACCGCATGCCAATCCAACGTCCGCTATACGGGCTTCTTGCCCGAAGCTCCTCCCGGCTCATAGTGACCTGAAATGTGGTCCCCCAAACACGGGGTGAGATATACGGATATATCTCAATAAACCAATGGAGCTAGAGGCTCTCTCCACTCCATGGCTCACTAAAATGTATCAAAATGACATAATATGACATGCAAGTAAAACAATATCACCATCCACCTGGAGACACCCAAGAACATCCACTCATGGATTCATGTTCAAGGACTCCATCATATAACTCCCCAGACCGTCCTGGCGCCTCTCCCATGGTTGAGAAGACTCCATGGCAATACCCAACCGGAACTCCTCATGAGCCCTATCCGGCGGACGTCCCACGTTTGGATCATCCTGGCGCCGCTCCCAGAGTCGACTCCACGGCAATACCCGACTGGCATTCTCACAAGGATGAACCCAGAGGATGTCCAAACTCCACTCGTCAACTGGCCAGTGACCACACAATTTTCACACAATACAAGCAATATGCATACAAGCACACAATCACATCATGTCATAACTACATAGTCCAACCACAACCTTCCTCTAGGTGTGGTGGAGCTCACTAGGGATTAAACCCAAGTTCCAAGAGTTTACCTCAATACTTAGCAATCCGTTCCAAACGTATGCTCCAATTTAACTTTTCACAATTCCAACCGTGTGAGGCACCCTACAACAATCATCAAATCCAAATTACACCAAAACTCATTTTTCATGAAAATTCCTCAAATTCCTCTAAGTTAAAAACCTATATTTTTCACCAAAATTTAACATAGCATTTCTAGCTTACAAACATGATTCTAAGGCCTTTTCATCTAATAGCATTTTTCCATTTGACTCTCTATCATCACACATCTAAAATCAAAGCTTAGAACACAAATTCATAGATCTAAGAAATCAACCATCAAAAGACCACAAATATACTTACAATGTGTTGTATGATCACCACCAAGGCTTCACTAAACCATTTGAAGATCAAAACTCCAAGAAATCTCCAAAAACTCTAATGGGTCGAATCTGAGTTTGCCAAAAACGCAACCAAAGAGGTGGATTCAAGGCTTCTAAGTGTTACCAATGGCTTTGGAAGGTTGTTTGCGATAGATTTCAACACCAAAATCAAGCGATTCGGTGGAGAAACGAAGAAATGGAAGAAATGGGGAAGAAATGGGGTTTGGCCTCTTTTTTCACAGAGAGCGCGCGAGAGATGGAGAGAAAAGAAGGAAAGAAGGAAAGAAAAAGAGGTGGGGCCAAGTGACTTCGGTCACACGGGTCCCACACGCGATCTAACTTTAACTCCGATAAAAATTCCGATCACACATCCTTAATCTAAATATTTTTCCAGTCCATGACATATTTTTATTTCTCCAAAATATTGATAAAAATTTCACACCTATCGGTACACTCACACCTCAGTATTTTAACACTAAAAATTCACTATTCATCAATTTTTCCCAAATTTGCCTATTTACTCAATTTTCCGCCCTGATTCCATTTCCAGCATTACTTTTGTCATTTGAAATCTCTAACTCAGTATTTTTGCCTCTTAACACACGGTTGGCAAATTACCATTTTGCCCTTTTTGCCCCTTTTGGCCATAATACTTGGATTTTCACTAATCCACCAACTTTCATTTCACAATATAACATTAAAATAAACATTTAAATATTTGAGGTGTTATATTCACCCCACCTTTTTGAAATTTTGTCCGCAAAATTAAATCATACCTGCTCGCTAACTCAGGATACAGCCGGAGAATCTCGTCCTCCCGCTCCCAAGTAGCCTCCTCATGTGTGCGGCCTTCCCACTGAATCTTCAGCATGGGAATCACTTTACTTCTCAATCGCTTTTCACTGCGATCCAATAATGCAATAGGACCAACGGGAGTCTTCAAGTTCTCCCTGATTTCAATATTATCCGGCATCACCACATGTGATTCATCCGGAACATAACGTCGCAACTGCGACACATGAAAAACATCGTGTAAATTAGACAACTGCGGGGGTAAGGCAAGCTGATAGGCCACCAATCCTACTCTTTTCATAATCTGATATGGCCCAATGAATCGTGGACTCAGCTTCCTCACACCCAACGCACGGCCAACACCTGTGACCGGCGACAAACGTACAAAAACATGGTCACCTTCCTCAAATTCCAGCGGTCTATGCTTATTGTCATAGTAACTTTTCTGCCGATTCTGTGCTTGTTTCAATTTTTCTCTGATCATTTCAATTTGCACTGTTGTTTCCTGCACAAAATCCGGACCAAATCTTTCTTTATCGCCTACCTCAGTCCAACAAGTGGGCGTACGACACCTCCTGCCATATAAAACCTCATATGGTGCCATACCCAGACTGGAATGAAAACTGTTATTATAAGAAAATTCCACCAGTGGTAAGTACTTATCCCAAGCATTACCCTGTTCCAGTGTGCATGCTCTCAGCATATCCTCAAGTGTCTATATGGTCCTCTCAGTCTGACCATCAGTCTGCGGGTGATAAGCAGTGCTCAGTCGAAGCTGAGTGCCAAAAGCCTGCTGCAAAGCTCCCCAAAATCGCGAAGTAAACTTCGGGTCCCGATCACTAACAATGCTAATCGGTATCCCATGGAGTCTAACAATCTCCTTTACATACAGTGTAGCCAACTTCTCTGTGGTGTAGTCTACTCGTACTGGTAGAAAATGTGCAGACTTCGTACGTCGGTCCACAATAACCCAAATCGAATCATAACCAGCTTGAGTTCTCGGTAATCCAACAACAAAATCCATTGAAATACTCTCCCATTTCCATTCAGGTATATCCAGCGGCTGAAGTAATCCAGCAGGTTTCTGATGCTCTATTTTCACTTTTTGACAAACCAAGCACTTAGACACGTACTCGGCAACATCCCTTTTCATCCCAGGCCACCAGAACTTTACTTTCAAATCTTGGTACATCTTTGTGGCACCTGGGTGGATAGCATATTGACCCTTATGGGCCTCAGTCATAACTTCCTCAGCAAGTTCCTTGGGCACAACAATCCTGCCCTGATATAATAGTAGTCCTTGTTCATTCACAGATATGCCACTCTGGCCTTTCAAATACTTTATACTCTCATTGCGAATCTGAGTCTCTTTAATCTTCTCGTGCAGCTCGTTCTCAATCCGAGTCAACTCCATATCACACATCCTTCCTGCAAAGAAATCCGTTATTTTCATGTCACGGAATTGCTCAATCACTTCATTGTCCCACATCATCATATGAGATAAATTAACAGACTTCCTACTCAATGCATCTGCCACAACATTGGCCTTTCCCGGGTGGTATTTCAGCTCAAAGTCATAATCTTTCAAAAATTCAACCCATCTTCGCTGCCTCATATTCAGCTCCTTCTGATCAAATAAATATTTCAAGCTTTTATGGTCGCTGAACA
Source organism: Gastrolobium villosum (assembly GCA_032173675.1). Lineage (NCBI taxonomy): Eukaryota > Viridiplantae > Streptophyta > Magnoliopsida > Fabales > Fabaceae > Gastrolobium > Gastrolobium villosum. The sequence continues at coordinate 17,206 of JAVKPL010007974.1, read as the reverse complement.
CAGCAAATTTCATCCCATACAGAAAATGCCTCCAAATTTTCAAGGCAAACACAATAGCAGCCAGTTCCAAGTCGTGCGTCGGATAATTTTCTTCATGTGGCCTCAACTGCCTAGACGCATAAGCAATCACTTTTCCTTCCTGCATTAGCACGCTCCCTAAACCTTTCTTAGAAGCATCACAATATAATACAAACTCACCCTCCGGATCAGGTAGAGTCAACACCGGAGCAGTGGTCAATTTCTCTTTCAGTAGTAGAAAACAGTCCTCACATTCCTGGGTCCACACAAAAGGAGTATCCTTTCGTGTCAAACGAGTCAACGGTAGAACCATTGCAGAAAATCCCTGTATAAATCGGCGATAATAGCCAGCAAGCCCCAGAAAACTTCTAATCTCGGTCACAGTCTTAGGTCGTTCCCAGTCACTCACCGCTTCAATCTTGCTTGGATCCACTGCAACACCGCTTGCAGAAATAACATGACCCAAAAATTGCACCTCAGACAACCAGAATTCACACTTAGACGGTTTAGCATATAACTTCTTATCTTTCAACACCTGCAACACAGTCCTCAAATGGTCAACGTGCTCCTCCTTACTCTTAGAGTAGATCAAAATGTCATCAATAAAAACAATTACAAACTGGTCCAAAAACGGTTTGAAAATGCGGTTCATATATATACGTGTAACAGCCCGTTGTACACCGGTATTGTTAACATTGATTATGATATTAAGCGCAGTTACAATCACAGTAATTGGATTAATTAAATTACGGGCAAATTTTTCTTTTAACACGTTCCTTTTCTTACCTCAATACATCTTCCGTAATCAATTAAAACAACACTATAATTGTAAAAGCATTTTGCGGAAGCATACATTTTTGCTAACATCATTCATCTTTCTTTTTATTCAATTCATTTAAACTCACCATCTTACTCTCTCATTTTACCAAGTTGTAGTCTTTTACGTTGTCTACGCGTGGTTTCAAACCACGTACCATTTGGAGTTCTACCCATCAAGTTATACCCCTTTCTTTTAGTCTAGAAAAACCTGAATTTTCGAAAATTACACTGTGGTAATCGATTACCAGTGGGTGGTAATCGATTACCACCTGTCAAAAATGAGGCAGTAGCCAAAATTCTTCATCCTCTGTTCTGGTAATCGATTACCAACTTTGGGTAATCGATTACCTCACATGGTAATCGATTACCAAAGGCCAGTAATCGATTACCAGTGCAGACAGTAGCCAATTTTTCGTCCCCTGTTGCATGGTAATCGATTACCATGCTTGGGTAATCGATTACTATGCAGCAAAATGACAGATTACAGCAGTTTTGAGCCCCAAAAAGGGTGTGTAATCCATCCCTAACCCCTTGGTACTCCACATAACACATAATCATGTCCTAATGTAGGCTCTAGGCCCTTCCATCATGCATTTACCTTGGATTAAACATCATTTACAACATCCTCAAAACAATGGCCATTTACATGCAAATATGGACCATTTTTACAACATTACTCATCAAGACTTCAAGGCTATGAATGTGGCAATGGACAAGTCCCATGCTCACTCAAAATATACAGTTATCCAAGCCATGAATAATAAAACATAAACAAGACTTAGCATATGACCATGAACACTAACAAAAGCATGGAAATAACATCATGCAATATGTTCATGACCTAAGTCTCAAAATACTAATGGTATGCTATGTGCACTCCATAAACTCCTCCAAAATGTCATGCAATCCAATGCACCGCATGCCAATCCAACGTCCGCTATACGGGCTTCTTGCCCGAAGCTCCTCCCGGCTCATAGTGACCTGAAATGTGGTCCCCCAAACACGGGGTGAGATATACGGATATATCTCAGTAAACCAATGGAGCTAGAGGCTCTCTCCACTCCATGGCTCACTAAAATGTATCAAAATGACATAATATGACATGCAAGTAAAACAATATCACCATCCACCTGGAGACACCCAAGAACATCCACTCATGGATTCATGTTCAAGGACTCCATCATATAACTCCCCAGACCGTCCTGGCGCCTCTCCCATGGTTGAGAAGACTCCATGGCAATACCCAACCGGAACTCCTCATGAGCCCTATCCGGCGGACATCCCACGTTTGGATCATCCTGGCGCCGCTCCCAGAGTCGACTCCACGGCAATACCCGACTGGCATTCTCACAAGGATGAACCCAGAGGATGTCCAAACTCCACTCGTCAACTGGCCAGTGACCACACAATTTTCACACAATACAAGCAATATGCATACAAGCACACAATCACATCATGTCATAACTACATAGTCCAACCACAACCTTCCTCTAGGTGTGGTGGAGCTCACTAGGGATTAAACCCAAGTTCCAAGAGTTTACCTCAATACTTAGCAATCCGTTCCAAACGTATGCTCCAATTTAACTTTTCACAATTCCAACCGTGTGAGGCACCCTACAACAATCATCAAATCCAAATTACACCAAAACTCATTTTTCATGAAAATTCCTCAAATTCCTCTAAGTTAAAAACCTATATTTTTCACCAAAATTTAACATAGCATTTCTAGCTTACAAACATGATTCTAAGGCCTTTTCATCTAATAGCATTTTTCCATTTGAGCTCTCTATCATCACACATCTAAAATCAAAGCTTAGAACACAAATTCATAGATCTAAGAAATCAACCATCAAAAGACCACAAATATACTTACAATGTGTTGTATGATCACCACCAAGGCTTCACTAAACCATTTGAAGATCAAAACTCCAAGAAATCTCCAAAAACTCTAATGGGTCGAATCTGAGTTTGCCAAAAACGCGGCCAAAGAGGTGGATTCAAGGCTTCTAAGTGTTACCAATGGCTTTGGAAGGTTGTTTACGATAGATTTCAACACCAAAATCAAGCGATTCGGTGGAGAAACGAAGAAATGGAAGAAATGGGGAAGAAATGGGGTTTGGCCTCTTTTTTCACAGAGAGCGCGCGAGAGATGGAGAGAAAAGAAGGAAAGAAGGAAAGAAAAAGAGGTGGGGCCAAGTGACTTCGGTCACACGGGTCCCACACGCGATCTAACTTTAACTCCGATAAAAATTCCGATCACACATCCTTAATCTAAATATTTTTCCAGTCCATGACATATTTTTATTTCTCCAAAATATTGATAAAAATTTCACACCTATCGGTACACTCACACCTCAGTATTTTAACACTAAAAATTCACTATTCATCAATTTTTCCCAAATTTGCCTATTTACTCAATTTTCCGCCCTGATTCCATTTCCAGCATTACTTTTGTCATTTGAAATCTCTAACTCAGTATTTTTGCCTCTTAACACACGGTTGGCAAATTACCATTTTGCCCCTTTTGCCCCTTTTGGCCATAATACTTGGATTTTCACTAATCCACCAACTTTCATTTCACAATATAACATTAAAATAAACATTTAAATATTTGAGGTGTTATACCAACCCTAGACACTCTAAGATCCCTTTTCAAACTTATATTTCATTAAGAATTAACAGAAGACTAGTCGTCAGAGCTAGTATGCCAGATGACATAGATCGAAAGAAGAAATCTCTGGCTATTGAATCCGGTGCTAATGAAGATGGCCTTGAATAGGACAAGGAAGTGACATCTAGTAGACATGTAGTAGTGAAAAAAATGCATGGAATGCAAAGCAAGCTCCTGTCGAATAGGCTTTGAGGTTTAGAATCCTTTGTTTGGTGGTATCATATCGAATTAGTTGATCCTGTCTTCCATAGCTGTTGATTAGTTAGCTAGAATGGGCAGCAAACCGAACTTCCTGAAGTATGGTAGAGAGGAGACTGGATTTCTTGATTGGTATGGATTTGAAAAAAAGAAGAAAAATAAGTTGAAAAGCAGACTCAGCCTACTCTCCTACCGGTGGGATGCGACTCGACCACTAAGATGGGATGACGGGATTGGTCCCAAGCCGAATCCAAGAACCGGTGCTTGCTATCAGTAGAAGTCTCATCCTTCATGCCCCTATCACCAACGAAAATGAAAAAAGGAAGGAGAGAAAAATAACCACTCAATTGACCAAGGAAGTTCTAGAGCAATAGTCACTCGCTCATCCATTGATATGGGAGCATACCATAGCGAAAAGAGATCCTCAAAGGCCGCTGAAACGAACATAAGGGTTTAGCAAGCCACCCAATGTAAGACGAATTACCACCCATTTGTTCTAGCTACTCCACACTGGCCTTAAAAGCACCTACTTTTCTTTCTTCACAGAGATGTAGAAAGTTTGATTTAATTGCGTAAAGAGAGACATGCTTTGTTTTGTAAATAGGGGACATAGACGCTTCCTCGGAGACTTGCCCCCATGGATTAGCCCGACCCAATTCAAGTTCTTATTCACTGGAAATGCTTCCTTTACTAAGCTGGTAATGGAAATACTGAAGTTTGAGCTTGTCTTTTCTTGTCTTCTCTACCTTGCCCACTCCACCTTATTTGTTGGAAGGAGGATACAATTGTCTAAGCTGAAGTCCCATTCCATTCATATAACTTCGCCTACTACCCTCTTACTCGCACGCCTACTAACTAGAATGAGGACAGTCAGACTCACTAAAAGAAATCACTATCACTCGAGAAATCGGTCCCTTTTTCTATCTTTCTTGCTTGATCCGTCTTTCATCTCTGTGTCTTATCTGGATGGAATGTATACTGTCTCCCTATCGGACTAAGGGTTTTGATCGAATATTCCTCTCTCTACCTGAATTCAATCAGTAAGAAAAGAAATATGGAATTAAGAGTTTCATTCCATAAAACATGTTCCACAGGGCACCTGTTCAACAAATCAGGAAAAAATGAAGCACTTACAGAGAGAGGCCAACCCCCGTAGTTGGCTCTGAGTCCTAGGCTAACTTCCCTTATAGGTTTCCAAGTCATCTATTTACGAGAATAGAATCCAGTTAGTAAAGCTAGTAAATCGACTTCAACACTTTTGTATTTAAAAATTCATTATCCAGGGGAATCAATTTTTAAAGAAATAGAATGCTATTGCTAATCTCATTCCACCTTAACTCTTTTGATCGAAGGAAGGTCGAATCCTTCTCTCAGGGTCCCCTTCCTCATCTCCTATAATAGCTGTGGATTTAGGCTTTAACAACATTGTGAACATTCGAAGACTTGTGAACAGTCGAAGAAGAGGATTTTTTGTTTATATCGATACGTGGGGAAGAACTCGCTTTCCTCCAGAATAAATGGAAGAACAAGAGAAGATTGGGAATGACAAACAAGGGGCGGAGCGAACCTCTTGCGTAAAATAGAATTCATTGCTTGCTCTTCCTTCGCTCCGAGGGTTAGGATCAAATTCTCGACAAGCTAGTACCATTGGACCGAAAATGGGGATGCCCATTGTGAAGGCCGGATGGCATTCTAAGGCTTTTGGCATATTTATTGCCAAAAAGAACCTTTCCTACATACCGTTAAATGAAAGGAAAAATGCATAACATACTACATGTATCACCGAAATCGGTAGGTTAGACATTTGAATAGCACTAATCCTTTCCATTTAGTAAGGGAGTTCTTTCACTTTCCGTGTCGAGTGGTAAAGTTCGACTCATTCCCTCCCCGAATCCATCTGCACCCAGCCAAAAGATGAGAGAGATGTTCTGAAGCCACTATCCAAGTTAGCTCCTCCATACATGAAGATCCACCCAATGGTGGATTTGCTTTCATCCAAATCTCTTCCCTAATCCGTATCCCTATATCCTTTTAGTAGAAGACTTGAGCCTTCATACACCAGATCAAGATCAATGCGTGAAAGAGCAAAGGATTCTACATCACAGGGCCAGGCCCCAGGAGATGAGACTCTCCGTTCTTGAATAAGGATGCTTTCCATGAATTGCTCCAGCTCTGGTGCAAACCAGTTCTCTCTAGAAAGAGAATGGTCACTGGAAAGCAAAGACCAGCTAAGAAAAGAATGAGCTAATCAAGGTCTCCTCGGCAGGAATACTAGTTGAAAATAAAGAAGAGTGAACGCACAAGTCTGCTTTCTTCTCCATTGATGTTGAATTCCAGTTTTTTGACCTCTGACTAAAAGAAAGGAGATAGCTAAGAGCTAGGGGCGACAAAAGCTTCTTCTGGGAATGCTATTTCCCGGCCTGGGACAGTTGGTTGATTGGATAAGAGGGGAGCGAAGGGAGTATCAAAAAAGAAAGTGATAGGCAAAAAGAATGCTATTAAAAATAATCAGACTAGCTTTCTGTACTGACAAAGACTCTTTTAGCACTACTATTTATTAATATCTAAAAAGAAAGAAGGAAGAGAACGAAAGGAGACAAGCAAAGATGCCACCGGTTAAGAGTTGGAGATTGTGCTTCATATTCTTTATTTATGCATTATCCATTCATTCGGACTTCGAACAAGCCGTTGAATCCCGACATGGGTGAGTAGGGATTCCAGGACAGTCTCAACTTCTCCGGGCTAGGGCATTCGATTACTCATTCGCTTTGTTACGAAATAAGTAGCAAGGTGCAAGATGCGCAACCTTTGATCCAATTCAGCTTCAAGGGCCTTACCATCCCGGTTAAGGAATGACAGGTGTACGTTCTGGTCTACCCGCACGTGATGGAATTGTGCACAGTCCAAAGCCCGATCTTTCTCTTTCTAGGTTCGTCTAGCTTTGCATTGCTTGCCTGGCTTAGACTGGGTGAATTTCCCCCTTTAAAAGCCACATACCTTACTAGAGCCCCCCCAACAAGACCACAACTCAATTAAGTCCACCTTCTGTCCTCCACTACCAAAAGACGTGGAGACCGGCTTCTCTCGTCAGCTCCTTACCTAAGGTGACCTTCACGTCACTTCCTTGAACTCGCTTAAGGAAATCCTGAGCTCCAATCAGCTCAGCTCCAACACTCCAAAATAGTAGCTACACAACAAGACAATGGGGCCTACAGACCCCCACGACTATTAATAAAGCACTGCTCTTTCCTCACATCTACCTAACAAATTTTGATTGAGCGCGTGAAAATGCAAGATGGAGGCCTTTCTGAATGAAAGGAAGATAATCCCTTGGGAAAGAGATCGGCAATTCACTCATGCAGTTAGTTAGTTATAATTGAGTAGGCAGTTCTTCTTTTTGCCTTTTAGCCGACTAGTCAACTTATCCCTCTGTTAGCAGAGGAGATGGTGATATAGGAAGTGTTGTGGCTTTGGTGGAAGGCTGGGAAGATCCTTGTTTGGGTTTGGCAGACTCTCTTTTAGTTTGGGACGATCTTTCCGATTGAGGAATGAACTATGGAATTCAGTCACTCGGGTAAGAAAATAACTGTAACACCCCGTGTATACCTGGTTTGTTGTCATATCATCGTATTAAGCAACGCTTAATTAAAAATGCGGAATAACTTTTTGCTTTCAATTATGACGTCATTATCATTAACCAAGTTGATTATTAAATCCTTTTTCAAAACATTGTCTGTATGTAAATTGCAATAAACGCTAAATACACTGAATATCCTCGTAACATAAATAAGTGAGTATCTAAGTCACAGAACTACCACACGTAGTCCGGACCAAAATCCTGATACATTATACAACTCGGATCTAAATCAACATAGTCAAATCAATGTGGTATGGACAACCCCATGCTCACCAAATAAGGCAACAAAGCCCAACAAAGTCTCAGTTCAATAAACCATAAAATGAAGCTAATAACATAATAGCAATAAAATAAACCAGCATCCAAGCATAATCAGCATAAGTAGGTAAATAACAGTCAACTAAGCTCCGGCCTCCTGCCGCCCGAGGTCTTAACCCCCGAGTTACCTGAACCTGAAAATGTGCCCCAAACGTGGGGTGAGATCTCTAAAAAGAAATCTCAGTAAGACAAGGGGTCCTCAAGGATCTCTCCACCCCAAGCTCACTTACATGGGCAATATAAGTTCAAAAGCAGTTCAATAATATAAGTTCTAAAATCTGTGCAATGCAGCATATAGTCATGTCATGTGTGTCAACTATTCTACTGGCCAGAGAAATGCAGGATTTACATATGTCTATTACCTACAATCAGTGCAAGACGCCACTTTTACCCACCCACAGAATCACCATATTGTATGACGCCACATACTTAGGAGTCCCGTCTAGGTGGAACACCACATGCATATCATAAGGCATTCACATTTAACAGCTCAATAGTATTTCAATAAATCCACATTGCATAAAACACATCATGCATATAAGCCATCCCCCATGGGGTATGGTGGAACCAAACATGGGTAAAACCTAGGACACGAAAGCTTACCTATTAAGCTATTCATCCAAACCAAGAGCTCACTCAAGCTCAATGCCCACAAATAGCACAATCACAATCTGTTTAAACAATAAATAATCATTAACCTTCATTGCCCAAGGTTCCATTAAGTGATTAGGGCTTTCCAACTTATCTTAAGTGATTTCATGCAAATTATGCAGGAGGTATTTGAATACTCCTCGATGAGTATTCGAATACTCCATGTCTTCAGAAAGTATCTAAATACTTTCACTCATGTATTCGAATACCACATGGTATCCGAATACATTTACCACTGTATTCGAATACTACTCACTATTAGAATACTTACACTAAGGTATCCGAATACTTTTCTTCCCAGAAAAGTATTCCAATACTCCTTCAAGGAGTATTCGAATACCACAAGATAAGTATCCGAATACTACATGAAAAGTATTCGTGTAACGCCCTCCCTTGTATGCATCCAAGAGAGTCGTTTGCTAAGCGGAATTAGAGTCGTTAACGTCACATGAGCTAACAAAGAATCTCATTCACAGTATACAAATCCGTAAGGCATTTCAATAGCGCTTATAACTTCTGTTTGGACGATAAAAAATATTTCAAGTGATTTAGAAAGAGCACATTTGGGGCTTCGCGTGCATATAAAATAATAGTAAATCAGAGTTCGTTTGTTCATAAAATCATCACCCGTAAGGTGCACTGTAAAAATTTCAGCACTTAAATTCTTTTCACAAAGGTTTTCCAAAATAGCCGCTGTTCATCAAAGTTCAAGATAAAATAGAGATGATAAAGTCTACAGTCATCCAAGAGTACCAAAATATCAATCATTACAGTCATCCAATCAAACAAACAGCAACAGTACAAGTCCATTCATCAGCAAGCAACAGCAAACATCACGTCTTCATGTGCTTTTACGTCCTCCTGCCATTTAGGAAAATAGCAGCCCCGAAGGGGTGAGAATAATCCCAGTAGTGTGGCAACAAACCAGTAATATAACAGTATTAACTAGGCACAAAATCATAAACAGTCACTTCAACATATCCTTGTTCCTTTTCCTTTTTCCTTTTCATCATATTCATATATATAGCGCATATAACGCCTTTCCTTTTCATCATATTCATATATTGCGTATATAACGCCTTTCCTTTGCGCTTTTAGCACCGTCGTGCGCGCACTTCACAGTGGAATCAAATATCCCTTGGCACCTGAGCTCCATGTGGATTCCAACTGTGGGCCTATGCGGACTGATGCCAAGTGTCCCATACCCCGGTACCTTGGGGATGCCTATATGATGCTTGCTCAAACACATGGTCCTGTACATAACTATTCTAAAACAAGGCCTATATGATCTTGATACATGCATGTCATGCTATGCTTTCACACACAAAGCGTAAAAATGCGGTATGATGTAAGGTGCATGCTTATATACCTTTCATATAGCCATCACGGCACATATACTTTTCATATGCGTTATGCTGCCACATAACGTCTTTACCTCATAATCATATAGCCATCACGGCACTTTTTTGGCAGTTTCCTTTCATTATAAGGAACATAATTCTTTTACGGAATATGGAGCATCATGTCACAATTTTATACCAGTAGTCAATAGTCACATTAGGTAATATCGCCTGACACTTACCTTGCGTGCCTTAAATACTACCAAACAGCAGCGAAGTATCTCACTTCTTAAGCGCACCTAAATCAATTACAACCAATCATTTACAGTGGCTATTTACAGCAGAAACAGTGAGCATACAACAGTGTTTTTACAGTGGAAAACAGTGAGCATACAACAGTGTTTTACAGCAGAAAAACAGTGAGCATACAGCAGTATTTTTACAGCAGAAAACAGTGACGTTTGTGCTTAAAACAGTGAGCAGAAACAGTGAGTTGTTCTTTAAAACAGTGAGCAGAAAACAGTGGTATTTTCCTTAAAAACAGTGGACAGAAACAGTGACGTTTTACAGCAGGAAAACAGTGAACATACAGCAGAAACAGTGACCATTTTGAAACAGAAACAGTGACTCTTTGGACATCAACAGTGGCAGAAACAGTGACATCAAACAGTGGCAGAAACAGTGGCATATGAACGTTAAAACAGTGGCATAATCAGTGGCTTTTGAACATCAAAACAGTGGCATAAGTAGTGATGTGTGAACATTAAAACAGTGGCATGAATGGTACATTTGAACATTCAAAACAGTGACGTTAGTGGTGATGTTTATGCATCAAAACAGTGGCATGAATGGTACATTTTTGAGCATTAAAACAGTAGCATAAATCATGGTTTTTGGACATTGAAACAGTGGCATAAATAGTGGGGTTTGATCATCAATAGGGTGGTTTCTTTATGCAGAAACAGTGGCTCCTTAGGTACTAAAACAGTGAGTGTTTTTGGTGCAAAACAGTGACATATGTGGCATTAAAACAGTGAGCGTTTTATGCAGAAATAGTGGCACATTATGGACTAAAACAGTGAGCATTTTAGGTAGAAAACAGTGGCATATTATGGACTAAAACAGTGAGTATTTTATGCAGAAACAGTGGCATATTATGGACTAAAACAGTGAGTATTTTATGCAGAAACAGTGGCATATTATGGACTAAAACAGTGGCATAAGTGTGCAGAAACAGTGGCATCAAAATGGTGATCTTGAGGAACCGAAACAGTGAGCATTTTATCCTCAAAACAGTGGCACATACATAGGGAAACAGTGGCATTTTTCTCTTCAAAATAGTGTCATATTCATACAAAAACAGTGGCATATATATTCCTCAAAACAGTGGGCATTAACTTAAGTATGACCATGAGACTTCCATTCCATAACTTAAGCATACAAATCATCATGAAATAGCTCCACCATTCTACTTTTACCATGCTCATTCTTGAATCCAAAACCACACATAACCAAGGAGACATTCAAGCACACACATGGTTACACAATGAAAGAGGTCTAAGTTCTAGGCTTACCTCTTGTAGCACACACTTCTTGTCACACACCACACCTTTCTAGTTCTACCAACAACAAGTCCCCACTTCCTATGATGATCTATGCGCATACAAGGTGAGGAGGAACAAACTTGGACAGCTTCAATGGTTGAGGACAAGGCTGGACAGTGAGGGAAGAAGAAGGAGAAGAGCTTGCACTTGCTTGGTGTAGGTCACGGTTTTGGAGAGGTGAGGGAAGGTGAGTTAGCAAAGTCTTCTTGCTCCAAGGATGCTTGTAGGTTCAGCTAGAGTGTGAGGGAGAGGGGGAGGAGCTTGGCTGAATGTAAATGAGGACAGCCCCCCTCTCTTGTGCGCATACTTAAAGAAGGTGAGGAGGGGTTGCAATGATGCAACATTAAGGCAGAAATCTGGTTGCTTGTAGCAGTGGGACTGCACAATAGGTTTGAACAAGCAAGAGTTTGCTTCTTAGTTACTCTATGCACATGCAAGGAGGTGAGGGGAGGAGAGTTCAGATCTGAACTAGGGGCTGCCAAGTCAGAATTTTTTCTGCACAAACAGCCAAGTCTTGTGCACATGGTGGGGTGGAAGGAGGTGTCATCATGAACACAGGTTTGTGGCAGCCTAGGCTCAGATTTGGAGCTGTCCTTTGCGCAAAAGATGATGGAGATGCAGCCCAAAATCCTTCTTTGGCTGCATGTGGAAACAAGGGGCAGATTTGGCTCATGATGGACTGCCAAAAGCATGCAAAAATCTGCACATTTCAGCCTCATGATGGAAGGTGTAAGGTGGTTCTCTTGGTCAACACTCAAGACAGATTTGTGTCATAAAAAATCTGATCCATGACTCCCCCATGTGCGCCTAAAAGAAGAATAATGCAGCCTAAAATGATGCTAAGGTGCACATGTGTCTTCCATGCAATGAAGTTGAAGTCAAAGGTGCATAAACTAAGTATGAGGTGGCGGTTTAGCAAGGGAAAATTGGCAGATTTCTAAGTCCTAATCACTCTCTTTTGTGCGCATGAAAGGGTGGTAATAAGGTTGCATGTGAAGGTTCCTTGGTACACAAGACAACCTTGTTGGACAAGGCTTAGGGGAAGATAAGAATGGTTACAACTTTGGGCTGAATCAAGGTAGGTCCAAAAGCCATCCTTGGGCCATTGGCCCCACACACAAAGAATCCAATCACTTAAGTTCAAAAGTGACAAGTCCACACACACACTAGCCCACTTCCAAAGTCCAATAAACACCAAAGCCTTCTAACACACACTCACATTACTCATATAATTTTAATAAATTTCACATGCCTACATATGCACCCTCCTATGATTTAATTTAAATACTTACCTTAGTCTCATCCAAGGATAAAGATCAAACAATTCGCAAGCCATCAAACCTACACCATAAATCCGAATTCTACACATACATCTATAACATATAGTACTTATGTATTTTACTAATTATGCGGGATGTTACACTCTCCCCACCAAAAAGGAATTTTGTCCGCAAAATAAACTTACTTAAGAGTTAAACAGTTCTGGATAGCGTTTCTGAATGTCGTTCTCGCGCTCCCAAGTGGCTTCAGCTGCCGATCTGTTGTTCCATAATACTTTCACCAACGGAATCTCTTTAGAACGGAGTCGCTTGACGGATCTTTCAAGAATTTGGAACGGTTGTACTTGATACGTCAGATTTTCCTTTAGTTCCACTTCTTCCGGCTGTAACACGTGAGATGGATCAGAGAGATACCTCCGTAGCTGCGACACATGAAATACATTGTGAATTCCTGACAAATTGGGTGGTAAGGCCAATCGGTATGTAGACTCTCCAATCCGGTCCATAATCAGATATGGTCCTAAGTACCGTGGACTTAACTTCTTAACTCCCATTCTCCTTCCGAGTCCCGATGTAGGTGTGATTCTCAAAAATACATGATCTCCGACTTCGAAAGATAGAGGCTTATGACGCTTGTCGTAATAACTCTTCTGTCTGGCCTGAGCCCGCTGCATATTTTCTCGAATCTTCTTTACTTGTTCGGATGTTTCTTGAATTAGATCAGGTCCTAACATACTTCGCTCACCTACTTCAGTCCAACATAAAGGGGATCTGCATTCTCTCCCATACAAAGCTTCATACGGTGCCATCTGAATACTGGAATGGTAACTGTTGTTGTAAGCAAACTCAATCAACGAAAGATAACTATCCCAGCTGCCTCCTAACTCCAAAACGCATGCTCGCAACATGTCCTCTAATGCTTGAATGGTGCGTTCCGTTTGACCATCGGTCTGCGGATGATAAGCAGTACTCAACCTCAATTGGGTCCCTAATGCTCTTTGAAAGGATTCCCAGAACTTAGATGTAAACTTGGGATCACGATCACTGACAATACTCGTAGGAACTCCGTGCAGCTTCACAATCTCCTGCAGATAAATTCTAGCAAGCCTCTCTGTATCATACGTGGTTCTAACACGCAAGAAATGAGCTGACTTCGTTAAACGATCAACAATCACCCAGATAGAATCATATCCTTCTCGCGTCCGAGGAAGTCCAACTACAAAATCCATCGCAATACTGTCCCACTTCCATTCGGGAATCTCCAAAGGTTGAAGGAGTCCCGACGGTTTCTGATGTTCGTACTTCACCTTCTGACAAGTTAAGCATCGAGATACATACTCCGCAATTTCACGCTTCATACCCGGCCACCAAAACGAGGTCTTTAAATCATGGTACATCTTCGTGGATCCAGGATGAACTGCATACTTACCCTTGTGAGCCTCCTGTAAAACTTCTTGCTTCAACACTTCATTCGGCACGACCAGCCGTCCTTGAAATCTCCAAACATCATTCTCATCCTTTACAACATCTTGGTTGCCAACCAAATCACGGACTAACTCTTCATCTTTCTGAGCCTCCTTAATTCTACTGATCAATTCATTCTCCACCTGTATATTTCCCAATCTTATGCTATTCCCTCTCTCGTCTACCGATAAGTTCAAGTCTCGAAAGGCCTCAAACAATTTCAGCTCTTCCATCATCAGAGTTGCAGTGTGCAGTGTCTTCCTACTCAGGGCGTCAGCTACCACGTTTGCCTTTCCTGGGTGGTATTTAAGTTCAAAATCATAGTCCTTCAGAAATTCCATCCACCGTCGTTGCCGCATATTCAACTCCTTCTGATCGAACAAGTACTTCAAACTCTTATGATCGCTGAACACGTCAAACTGCGAACCATACAGGTGGTGCCTCCAGATTTTAAGTGCGAACACTATAGCTGCTAACTCCAAATCGTGCGTAGGATAATTTTCTTCGTGAGGCTTAAGTTGTCGAGATGCGTAAGCTACCGCCATACGATCCTGCATCAACACGCATCCAAGTCCTTTCAGCGACGCATCGCAGTATACTTCGAACTTTCGAGTAGGATCCGGAATCGTGAGTACGGGAGCACTTGTCAATCTGTTCTTCAGCTCCAAGAAACATTCTTCACAAGCTTCGGTCCACTCGAAAGGCTTGTCCTTCCGAGTGAGGCGGGTAAGAGGTTGCACTATCTGAGAGAAATTCTGGATAAACCTTCGATAATATCCAGCAAGACCTAAGAAACTTCTTACTTCGGTGACAGTCTTGGGTCGTTCCCAATTCATGACAGCTTCAACTTTGCTGGGGTCCACCGCGATACCTTCTGATGAAATGACATGGCCCAGAAACTGGACCTCTTTAAGCCAAAACTCGCACTTCGACCATTTCGCGTACAACTGCTTCTCCTTCAAGATTTGCAAGACAATCCTCAGATGTTCCGCGTTCAGCTCTTCATTACCAGAGTAAATCAGAATGTCGTCGATAAACACAATAACGAACTGATCAAGAAATGGGCGGAAGATGCGGTTCATGTAGTCCATGAATACCGCTGGAGCATTTGTAAGTCCGAATGGGATCACCTGATATTCGTAGTGCCCATAACGAGTCCTAAAAGCGGTTTTCGGAATATCCTCCGGTTTGACCCGGATCTGATGGTATCCCGATCGTAAATCTATCTTGGAAAAGACTCTGGCTCCTCTCAGCTGGTCCATCAAATCGTCGATCCTCGGTAGCGGATACTTATTCTTCACCGTAACTTTGTTCAGCTGTCGGTAATCTACACACAGACGTAGACTACCATCCTTCTTCTTAATCAAGATGGCTGGAGCACCCCATGGAGAGGTACTCGGTCTGATGAATTCCTTTGCCAAAAGTTCTTCTATATGCTTCTTCAACTCTCGCAGTTCCAACGGCGCCATACGATACGGGGCAATGGAGATTGGTCCAACTCCAGGAACAAGTTCGATAGAAAATTCTATTTCCCTATGAGGAGGCAATCGAGGTATTTCATCCGGGAATACCTCCTCGAATTCTCTAACTACCGGTACATTCTGAATTTGATTGTCAACCGAGGTTTCAGCCTCGATCGACAAGAGATACCCTGCTGCTCCCTTGCGGAGCTCTTTTCTAACTTGCAATACAGAAATGAGAGAGAAAGGTTGAAAATTACCACCTTTCGCAGGAACAACGACTTTCCCCGCTCGACAGTCCAATGTTATCCTGTTTTCCGTCAACCAGTCCATACCGATAATCACATCGAAGTTGAATACCGGTAGGACCACCAAGTTAACTGTATACGTGTTCCCTTCATACTGCAAGATAACACCTCTGCAGATCTCTGAGGCTGTGCACGATCCTCCAGTAGGTGTGCTGATGTGTAACTCATAAGGTAACGGGGTTGGGGTGATGCCTATTCTCAAGGCAGTATGCTTTGCCATAAAAGAGCCAGACGCTCCAGAATCAAAGATAACTGAAATAGGGTGACCATTTAAAATGACATTACCTTTGATCAAGTTGGGAAACTTCTGCGCTTCATTCGCATCCAGTGTGAACACCCGTGCTTGCGTAGGCTGTTGATCAGCGTTCTGGGGGCATTTGTAAGCAAAATGTCCTTGCTGGCCACATCTGAAACATGCATTGTTGTTCTTGCGACAGACTCCAAAGTGACTCTTTCCACATGTAGCACAAACAGTCGCGCCCTGACGTCCAGTCGACGATTGACCCACCGTATAGCTTCTCTTAAAATTTCCAGGCCGCGCCTGCAACTGCGTACCTCTGCCTCGACCCCTACCAGGTGCCGTCCTGAAGAATCTGCCTGCTCGGTTTCCTCCGTGGAATTGTGTTGGTGGCTTGTTCAAGTTCTTGGCCTCATTAATGATTCCTTCTGCCTGACGACTCTGGTTGATGAGTTCCGGAAGTGTACGATTAGCCGTCGTCAAAATGAGTTTACGGATCTCCGGATGTAATCCGCTTTCGAACTTCTCCACCTGCCATTCCTCGTCATAAATGTTCCGATCAAAGTTGGCGTACTCGATCAGCTGCCCAAATTTGGCAATGTACTCATTGACCGTCATGTTATCCTGCCTGAGTGACAGCAGTTCCGTGTGCTTCATTCTTCTCATTGCCTTAGGAAAGTACTTATCCAAAAATACTTGTCTGAATACGGCCCACGTCAGTTCAACGTCCTGAGCTCTCAGCAGAGCCCTCGCACCAGTCCACCATGTTAAAGCTTCTCCCATCAGCTGGTACGACGCGTAATCAGTCTTCTGCGCTTCTGGGCATGCCATGCGTTCGAAAATATGCTCAATCATCTGCAACCACTTTGCTGCAGCCTCGGGGTTGTCTTCACCCTCAAAGGTAGGTGGTTGGAAGTTGCGGAAGTCTTTCAACCTCCGACAGGCAATTTCTTCTGCATTTTCATGCAGTGGGGGTTGGTTCTGATTCTGTTGCCTATGGTCGCGCCATTCTTGGCTCATATTCTGGATAAACGTTGCCAGTCCCCCAATGGTAGTGATAAGATCCTCTTCCGCATCGCCAGACCTTCCCCGAGTTGAACCGCGACCACCTGCCATGATTCTGCACTCACAATATCAGGAAATGAGTTGATCAGGCTCACCGCAAGTTATTCATGGCAGCAGTCCCAAGTAGGTACTCGG
>JAVKPL010007973.1:0-32622 GCA_032173675.1 Gastrolobium villosum | reverse complement strand
AATTATAAAAGCAATAGGGAACATAAACTTGTGGCTCAATTGCATGTGTATTTACAATCACGCGTTTTATATCTGGCAACTTTGTGTAATGCTGCACCAAAAATAATGCAATCAGCAAGAGGGTGATTATCAGCTTAAACTGGAAAAAGGGTAAGAGAAAAACACATTTGGAGAGTCATTACTTGCAAAGCTCGCACATAAAGACCAGTGTAACAGCCCGTTGTACACCGGTATTGTTAACATTGATTATGATATTAAGCGCAGTTACAATCACAGTGATTAGATTAATTAAATTACGGGCAAATTTTTCTTTTAACATATTCCTTTTCTTTTACGTAAACACTTTTTCCGTAATCAATTAAAACAACACTATAATTGTAAAAGCAATTTGCGGAAGCATACATTCTTGCTAACATCACTAATCATTCTTTTTATTCAATTCATTTAACTCACCATCTTACTCTCATCTTTTACCAAGTTGTAGTCCTTTACATTGTCTACGTGCGGTTTCAAACCACGTATCATTTGGAGTTCTACCCATCAAGTTAAGCCCCTTTCTTTTAGTCTAGAAAAACCTGAATTTTCAAAATTTACACTGTGGTAATCGATTACCAGTGGGTGGTAATCGATTACCACCTGTCAAAAATGAGGCAGTAGCCAATTTTCCAATTCCTCTGTTCTGGTAATCGATTACCAGCTTTGGGTAATCGATTACCTCACATGGTAATCGATTACCAAAGGCCAGTAATCGATTACCAGTGCAGACAGTAGCTAATTTTTCGTCCCCTGTTGCATGGTAATCGATTACCATGCTTGGGTAATCGATTACTATGCAGCAAAATGACAGATTACAGCTGTTTTGAGCCCCAAAAAGGGTGTGTAATCCATCCCTAACCCCTTGGTACTCCACATAACACATAATCATGTCCTAATGTTGGCTCTAGGCCCTTCCATCATTCAATTTCCTTAAGTTTTACATCAATTACATCATTCTCCAATAATGGCCATTTACATGCAAATATGGACCATTTTTACAACATAACTCATCAAGACTTCAAGGCTATGAATGTGGCAATGGACAAGTCCCATGCTCACTCAAAATATACAGTTATCCAAGCCATGAATAATAAAACATAAACAAGACTTAGCATATGACCATGAACACTAACAAAAGCATGGAAAATGACATCATGCAATATGTTCATGACCTAAGTCTCAAAATACTAATGGTATGCTATGTGCACTCCATAAACTCCTCCAAAAAGCCATGCAATCCAATGCACCGCATGCCAATCCAACGTCCCCTATACGGGCTTCTTGCCCGAAGCTCCTCCCGGCTCATAGTGACCTGAAATGTGGTCCCCCAAACACGGGGTGAGATATACGGATATATCTCAGTAAACCAATGGAGCTAGAGGCTCTCTCCACTCCATGGCTCACTAAAATGTATCAAAATGACATAATATGCTATGCAAGTACAACAATATCACCATCCACCTGGAGACACCCAAGAACATCCACTCATGGATTCATGTTCAAGGACTCCATCATATAACTCCCGAGACAGTCCTGGCGCCTCTCCCATGGTTGAGAAGACTCCATGGCAATACCTAACCGGAACTCCTCATGAGCCCTATCCGGCGGACGTCCCACGTTTGGATCATCCTGGCGCCGCTCCCAGAGTCGACTCCACGGCAATACCCGACTGGCATTCTCACAAGGATGAATCCAGCGGATGACCAAACTCCACTTGTCAACTGATCAGCGACCACACAATTTTCACACAATACAAGCAATATGCATACAAGCACACATACACATCATGTCATAACCACATAATCCAACCACAACCTTCCTCTAGGTGTGGTGGAGCTCACTAGGGATTAAACCCAAGTTCCAAGAGTTTACCTTAACACGAGCAACACCGTTCCAAACGTATGCTCCAATTCAACTTTTCTCAAATCCAACCGTGTGAGGCACCCTACAACAATCATCAAATCCCAATTACACAAAAACTCATTTTTCATCAAAAATTCCTCAAAATTCTCTAAGTTAAAAACCTAGATTTTTCACCAAAATTTAACATAGCATTTCTAGCTTACAAACATGATTCTAAGGCCTTTTCATCTAATAGCATTTTTGCATTTGGGCTCTCTATCATCACACATCTAAAATCAAAGATTTGAACACATATTCATAGATCTAAGAATTCAACTATCAAAAGACCACAAATATACTTACAATGGGTAGTATGATCACCACCAAGGCTTCACTAAACCATTTGAAGCTCAAAACTCCAAGAAATCTCAAAAATCTCCAATGGGTCGGATCTGTTCTTGCTCAAAACGCGGCCAAAGAGATGGATTCAAGGCTTCTAGGTGCTACCAATGGCTTTGGAAGGTTGTTTACGATAGATTTCAACACCAAAATCAAGCGATTCGGTGGAGAAATGAAGAAATGGAAGAAATGGAGAGAAAATGGCTTCTTGGCTCTTTTTGCAGGGAAGGACGCGAGGAAGAGAAGGAAAAGAGGAGGAAAGAAGAAGAAGAAGAGGGTGGGGCCAAGTGACTTCGGTCACACGGGTCCCACACGCGATCTAACTTTAACTCCGATAAAAATTCCGATCACAAATCCTTAATCTAAATATTTTTCCAGTCCATGACATATTTTTCTTTCTCCAAAATAATGATAAAATTTTCACACCTATTGGTACACTCACATCACAGTATTTTAACACTTAAAAATCACTATTCATCGATTTTTCCCAAATTTGCCTATTCACTCAATTTTCCGCCCTGATTCCATTTCCAGCATTACTTTTGTCATTTGAAATCTCTAACTCAATATTTAAGCCTCCTAACACACGGTTGGCAAATTACCATTTTGCCCTTTTTGCCCCTTTTGGCCATAATACTTGGATTTTCACTAATCCATCAACTTTCATTTCACAATATAACATTAAAATAAACATTTAAATACTTGAGGTGTTATATTCACCCCACCTTTTTGAAATTTTGTCCGCAAAATTAAATCATACCTGCTCACTAACTCAGGATACAGCCGGAGAATCTCGTCCTCCCGGTCCCAAGTAGCCTCCTCAGGTGTGCGGCCTTCCCACTGAATCTTCAGCATGGGAATCACTTTACTTCTTAATCGCTTTTCACTGCGATCCAAAACTGCAATAGGACCAATGGGAGTCTTCAAGTTCTCCCTGATTTCAATATTATCCGGCATCACAACATGTGACTCATCCGGAACATAACGTCGCAACTGCGACACATGAAAAACATCATGTAACTTAGATAACTGTGGGGGTAAGGCAAGCTGATAGGCCACCAATCCTACTCTTTTCATAATCTGATACGGCCCAATGAATCGTGGACTCAGCTTCCTCACACCCAACGCACGGCCAACACCTGTGACCGGCGACAAACGTACAAATACATGGTCACCTTCCTCAAATTCCAGCGGTCTATGCTTATTGTCATAGTAGCTCTTCTGCCGATTCTGTGCCTGTTTCAATTTTTCTCTGATCATTTCAATTTGCACTGTCGTTTCCTGCACAAAATCCGGACCAAATCTTTCTTTATCGCCTACCTCAGTCCAACATGTGGGCGTACGACACCTCCTGCCATATAAAACCTCGTATGGTGCCATACCCAGACTGGAATGAAAACTGTTATTATAAGAAAACTCCACCAGTGGCAAGTACCTATCCCAGGCATTACCCTGTTCCAGTGTGCAAGCTCTCAGCATATCCTCAAGTGTCTGTATGGTCCTCTCAGTCTGACCATCAGTCTGCGGGTGATAAGCAGTGCTCAGCCGGAGCTGAGTGCCAAAAGCCTGCTGCAAAGCTCCCCAAAATCGTGAAGTAAACTTCGGGTCCCGATCACTCACAATGCTAATCGGTATCCCATGGAGCCTAACAATCTCCTTCACATACAATGTAGCTAACTTCTCTGTAGTGTAGTCCACTCGTACTGGTAGAAAATGTGCAGACTTCGTAAGTCGGTCCACAATAACCCAAATCGAATCATAACCAGCTTGAGTTCTCGGTAGTCCAACAACAAAATCCATTGAAATACTCTCCCACTTCCATTCAGGTATATCCAGCGGCTGAAGTAATCCAGCAGGTTTCTGATGCTCTATTTTTACTTTCTGGCACACCAAGCACTTAGACACGTACTCGGCAACATCCCTTTTCATCCCAGGCCACCAGAACTTCACTTTCAAATCTTGGTACATCTTTGTGGCACCTGGGTGGATAGCATATTGACCCTTATGGGCCTCAGTCATAACTTCCTCTGCAAGTTCCTTGGGCACAACAATCCTGCCCTGATATAATAGTAGTCCTTGTTCATTCACAGATATGCCACTCTGGCCTTTCAAATACTTTATACTCTCATTGCGAATCTGAGTCTCTTTAATCTTCTCGTGCAGCTCGTTCTCAATCCGAGTCAACTCCATATCACACATTCTTCCTGCAAAGAAATCCGTTATTTTCATGTCACGGAATTGCTCAATCACTTCATTGTCCCACATCATCATATGAGATAAATTAACAGACTTCCTACTCAATGCATCTGCCACAACATTGGCCTTTCCCGGGTGGTATTTCAGCTCAAAGTCATAATCTTTTAAGAATTCAACCCATCTACGCTGCCTCATATTCAGCTCCTTCTGATCAAATAAATATTTCAAGCTTTTATGGTCGCTGAACACAGCAAACTTCATCCCATACAGAAAATGCCTCCAAATTTTCAAGGCAAACACAATAGCAGCCAATTCTAAGTCATGCGTCGGATAATTTTCTTCATGCGGCCTTAACTGCCTAGACGCATATGCAATCACTTTTCCTTCCTGCATCAGCACGCTCCCTAAACCTTTCTTAGAAGCATCACAATATAACACAAACTCACCCTCCGGATCAGGTAGAGTCAACACCGGAGCAGTAGTCAATTTCTCTTTAAGTAGCAGAAAACAGTCCTCACATTCCTGGGTCCACACAAAAGGAGTATCCTTTCGTGTCAATCGAGTCAACGGTAGAACCATTGCAGAAAATCCCTGAATAAATCGGCGATAATAGCCAGCAAGCCCCAGAAAACTTCTAATTTCAGTCACAGTCTTAGGTCTTTCCCAGTCACTCACCGCTTCAATCTTGCTTGGATCCACTGCAACACCACTTGCAGAAATAACATGACCCAAAAATTGCACCTCAGACAACCAGAATTCACACTTAGACGGTTTAGCATACAGTTTCTTGTCTTTTAACACCTGCAACACAGTCCTCAAATGGTCCACGTGCTCCTCCTTACTCTTAGAATAGATCAAAATGTCATCAATGAACACAATTACAAACTGGTCCAAATACGGTTTAAAAATGCGGTTCATATAATCCATGAACACCGCCGGGGCATTAGTAAGCCCAAAAGGAATCACTTGATACTCAAAATGTCCATATCTGGATCGGAAAGCTGTTTTAGGTACATCCTCCGGTTTAATCCGAATCTGGTGATATCCGGACCGGAGATCAATCTTTGAAAATACACAGGCACCCCTCAACTGATCTAATAAATCATCAATACGCGGTAATGGGTACCGGTTCTTAATAGTCACTTTATTCAGCTGTCGGTAGTCAGTGCACAATCTCATGCTACCATCCTTTTTCTTTACAAATATCACCGGTGCTCCCCACGGAGACACACTCGGCCTAATAAAATTCTTCGCAGACAGTTCTTCAATATGTTTCTTCAATTCAGCCAACTCAAGTGGCGACATCCGATATGGAGCCAAGGAGATCGGCCCCACACCAGGCAATAAATCAATCGAGAATTCAATCTCTCTCTCAGGTGGGAATTCCGGTATCTCATCCGGAAATACATCCTCAAACTCATTAACAACTGGTATAGCAGAAATCTCTTCCTTTTTATCACCCACCAATCCGCCCAACAAGACATAACCCAAATCTCCAGCCTTCAAGGCTTTCACAGTTTGACTTACAGACAAATACAAGGACGGACAAACAGACGGCCTCTCGTGAGATAACAACAACCTCTTCCCGCAGCAATCAATCATTGCGCAGTTCCGAGACAACCAATCCATCCCCAAAATTAAATTGACAGAGGCCAGGGGTAAGATAATTAAATCAATGGTGTAACCCCTGCCTAAATAAGTGAACTTCACATCTTCACAAATCCAAGACGATTCACTAACCTCTCCTGTAGCAGTAGTAATACGCATCGGAGGAACCATCCGTGTTACCTTTAAGTCCAACGCCTTAGCCACATAGTCCGCCACAAATGAATGTGTTGCTCCCGAATCAAACAATACAGATAAATCAACATTAGAGAGAAAAATTATACCTTTAACCAAATTCGGAGCCTTTTCAGTACGTTGCGCATTAGTAGTATAAACTCGTCCCACAGTAGGAACAACAGCAATAGGAGCAGCAGTAGTAGTAGTAGTAGCTGGCGGCAAGGCCTGCAGATTCGCAGCCTGCCCCGAAGGAGATGTACAATTTCTAGCAAAGTGGCCACTCTGACCACATCTAAAACAATTCGACGTACCAGCACCACATACACCTCTGTGGTATTTCCCACACTTCCCACATTGTGGGGTAAAATATCTGTTCGAAGCACCACCACCACCATTATTTCCACCCCTCTTGAACTGCCCAGGAGGCTGCCTTACATGCAACCCCCTACCTCTATTGTTATTATTGAAACCTCCTCTATTAGTATTACCAGAAGGACCAGGTGTCCTCTTAACATCTTGCTCTTTTCCCGAATCAGATTTCGGATACCTCCCATAAACAGTCTCGACCCTTTTGCACTGGGTCACCAAATCAGCAAAGTTTCTCACTGCGGTATTTGACATCCTCTTAGCAATCTTCTCACTCAGCCCTCTTTGAAATTTAGCTGACAAGAATTCCGGAGTAGGTAGAGTACCTCCATAGTTAGCAAACTTGACAAGTTCATTAAATCTCGCCACATAGGCATCAACAGTCATCACTCCCTGTACCAGATTATCGAATTCACCTTGCTTAGCCTCCCGAACATCGCGGGGAAAATATTCTTCATGGAATAATCCTTCAAACATAGTCCAAGTAAGGACCTCACCCTGAATAATAAATGGGCGAGACACATTGTCCCACCACTCTTGGGCATCACCCTCCAGCATGTAAACAGAATATAACAACTTCTGCGGATCTTGGCACCTCATAACTTGAAAAATCTTGTCCATGCCCCTCAACCAAGCAGTGACCTCCTTTGGGTCCCTTGACCCCATAAATGCGGGTGGCTTATGTTTTCTAAAAGATATGAGCCTACGCTCATCATCAGCATTGTCAAGCACCTGTCCAGCAGCCCCAGTAGATTGGGCAACAGATGACGGATCAGGAACATAACTAGGATCAGTAGTAGTATGATGACTAGCCTCACCAGTGTGGTGACTAGCCCCACTCTCCCCCTGTTGAGGAGTAACAGATGGCGTCGGTGTAGGAGTCACCGTAGCCGTATGCGGAGGTGTATCTTCCCTCCTAGGACGACCTCTATCCGCCCTCAACTCAGCCATAAAGGCCTGCATCATATCCTGATTTGCTTTCATCAGGTTCTCAGTCATATTTCTGTTTGCAGCCGTTTCCGCCTGCAGAGCATTCAGTGCTGCAGTGACCGGATCCGGTGGCAAAGGACCTGCACCACGTGCCCCACGGCGACCTCGTGCCCTACTCATGATATCTGTACATGTAACACAAAGGAATGAGTTGATCAGACCCACACTGAGGAATCACATATACATTAATCATAAATAGTTCACAGATAGCTATGACACACAAGATACATCACACACAACAATCAGAGTTCCCTAAACAAAACTGCTCTGATACCATAAAATGTAACAGCCCGTTGTACACCGGTATTGTTAACATTGATTATGATATTAAGCGCAGTTACAATCACAGTGATTAGATTAATTAAATTACGGGCAAATTTTTCTTTTAACATATTCCTTTTCTTTTTCATACATTTTCCGTAATCAATTAAAACCATACTATAATTGTAAATGCCATTTGCGGAATCATACACTTTCTATCTTCATAAATCATTCTTTTTATTCAATTCATTTAAACTCACCATCTTGCTCTCAAAATTTACCAAGTTATAGTCCTTTACATTGTCTACGCGTGGTTTCAAACCACATATCATTTGGAGTTCTACCCATCAAGTTATACCCCTTTCTTTTAGTCTAGAAAAACCTGAATTTTCAAAATTTACACTGTGGTAATCGATTACCAGTGGGTGGTAATCGATTACCACCTGTCAAAAATGAGGCAGTAGCCAATTTTTCAATTCCTCTGTTCTGGTAATCGATTACCAGCTTTGGGTAATCGATTACCTCACATGGTAATCGATTACCAAAGGCCAGTAATCGATTACCAGTGCAGACAGTAGCTAATTTTTCGTCCCCTGTTGCATGGTAATCGATTACCATGCTTGGGTAATCGATTACTATGCAGCAAAATGACAGATTACAGCTGTTTTGAGCCCCAAAAAGGGTGTGTAATCCATCCCTAACCCCTTGGTACTCCACATAACACATAATCATGTCCTAATGTAGGCTCTAGGCCCTTCCATCATTCAATTTCCTTAAGTTTTACATCAATTACATCATTCTCAAATAATGGCCATTTACATGCAAATATGGACCATTTTTACAACATAACTCATCAAGACTTCAAGGCTATGAATGTGGCAATGGACAAGTCCCATGCTCACTCAAAATATACAGTTATCCAAGCCATGAATAATAAAACATAAACAAGACTTAGCATATGACCATGAACACTAACAAAAGCATGGAAAATGACATCATGCAATATGTTCATGACCTAAGTCTCAAAATACTAATGGTATGCTATGTGCACTCCATAAACTCCTCCAAAAAGCCATGCAATCCAATGCACCGCATGCCAATCCAACGTCCACTATACGGGCTTCTTGCCCGAAGCTCCTCCCGGCTCATAGTGACCTGAAATGTGGTCCCCCAAACACGGGGTGAGATATACGGATATATCTCAGTAAACCAATGGAGCTAGAGGCTCTCTCCACTCCATGGCTCACTAAAATGTATCAAAATGACATAATATGCTATGCAAGTAAAACAATATCACCATCCACCTGGAGACACCCAAGAACATCCACTCATGGATTCATGTTCAAGGACTCCATCATATAACTCCCGAGACAGTCCTGGCGCCTCTCCCATGGTTGAGAAGACTCCATGGCAATACCCAACCGGAACTCCTCATGAGCCCTATCCGGCGGACGTCCCACGTTTGGATCATCCTGGCGCCGCTCCCAGAGTCGACTCCACGGCAATACCCGACTGGCATTCTCACAAGGATGAATCCAGCGGATGACCAAACTCCACTTGTCAACTGATCAGCGACCACACAATTTTCACACAATACAAGCAATATGCATACAAGCACACAAACACATCATGTCCACTACATAATCCAACCACAACCTTCCTCTAGGTGTGGTGGAGCTCACTAGGGATTAAACCCAAGTTCCAAGAGTTTACCTTAACACGAGCAACACCGTTCCAAACGTATGCTCCAATTCAACTTTTCTCAAATCCAACCGTGTGAGGCACCCTACAACAATCATCAAATCCCAATTACACAAAAACTCATTTTTCATCAAAAATTCCTCAAAATTCTCTAAGTTAAAAACCTAGATTTTTCACCAAAATTTAACATAGCATTTCTAGCTTACAAACATGATTCTAAGGCCTTTTCATCTAATAGCATTTTTGCATTTGGGCTCTCTATCATCACACATCTAAAATCAAAGATTTGAACACATATTCATAGATCTAAGAATTCAACTATCAAAAGACCACAAATATACTTACAATGGGTAGTATGATCACCACCAAGGCTTCACTAAACCATTTGAAGCTCAAAACTCCAAGAAATCTCAAAAATCTCCAATGGGTCTCTGTTTTTCTGCTGTAAAACGTCACTGTTTCTGTTCTTGCCCACTGTTTTTTAAGGAAAACGTCACTGTTTCTGCCCACTGTTTTTAAGGAACAACTCACTGTTTTCTCAAAACGCGGCCAAAGAGATGGATTCAAGGCTTCTAGGTGCTACCAATGGCTTTGGAAGGTTGTTTACGATAGATTTCAACACCAAAATCAAGCGATTCGGTGGAGAAATGAAGAAATGGAAGAAATGGAGAGAAAATGGCTTTTGGCTCTTTTCTGCAGGCGAAGGTGCGAGGAAGAAGAGGAAAAGAGGAGGAAAGAAGGAAAGAAAAGGAGGTGGGGCCAAGTGACTTCGGTCACACGGGTCCCACACGCGATCTAACTTTAACTCCGATAAAAATTCCGATCACAAATCCTTAATCTAAATATTTTTCCAGTCCATGACATATTTTTCTTTCTCCAAAATAATGATAAAATTTTCACACCTATTGGTACACTCACATCACAGTATTTTAACACTTAAAAATCACTATTCATCGATTTTTCCCAAATTTGCCTATTCACTCAATTTTCCGCCCTGATTCCATTTCCAGCATTACTTTTGTCATTTGAAATCTCTAACTCAATATTTAAGCCTCCTAACACACGGTTGGCAAATTACCATTTTGCCCTTTTTGCCCCTTTTGGCCATAATACTTGGATTTTCACTAATCCATCAACTTTCATTTCACAATATAACATTAAAATAAACATTTAAATACTTGAGGTGTTATAACCAGCTTTTTCACAAAATAGGTCTTTCATGGGCAATACCAAAAAACTCAACAAGTGACTGCAACAACCAAATAATGAGTGAGTGAAATTACGGTCGTAATGTGGCTCAATTGCAATTTACATCACGCCATTAGCCAAAATTGCATCAGCAACATTGGGGAAAGTTTGGACCTTGCAGATTTATCTCAATACAACAATGGCTGAACAACAATTCACAAGATGGAATCATTGCAAAGAAAGAACCATAGGAGTGAAATGCCTACAACAAATGATAAATGAAGACCAAAACCTTTGTTTGAAGGAACCCATGTTCTGGTAGATTTGGCTTCAAAACATCTAGGAGAAAGGCAGTTGCCTCACGGATCAGGTTTCTCTGAGCAGGACAAAAAAGTAACCAGAAGCTAATAAATGGACTGTCAAGTAATGCATATTGCTAAAATAAGGAGGGGAGATGGCATGGCAGTCCATGTGCTTTCGAGTCTAATAAAGATAATGCCACTTAAAGAAACATTTTGTACTACAAAAATGATCATGAAGCAGGAATATTATATAACTAATCACTGTAATGGATTAATCACAGTAGATAATTAACCTGAAGAAACAGACAGGTTATGGTATTGTAATCAACCGGGCAACCACCCTCCATTTGAGACATCATTAATGCAAAATTAACAGCACCCTGCAAATCAAAATGAATGAAATAGTTGTTGAATTAATTTGTGAAACTAAAATTTTCTGCAAATTAAAATGAAAAAAGTAAACTTGTTGAAATAGTTCAAAATTACAAAGTTTCTCACATACCCGAGGATCTGTCCGGAGTATCGTTTGCAAAAGGAAGAGATAGTCAGGTGTATACCCAACCTATCGCAACAAAGTAATGAGTCAAATGAAAAGGGAAGGATATGCAATGTTCATAATACAGGCTAAGTAAAATATTCT
This sequence comes from Gastrolobium villosum, assembly GCA_032173675.1. Classification (NCBI taxonomy): domain Eukaryota; kingdom Viridiplantae; phylum Streptophyta; class Magnoliopsida; order Fabales; family Fabaceae; genus Gastrolobium; species Gastrolobium villosum. The sequence goes on along the minus strand of JAVKPL010007973.1, from coordinate 20,919 downwards.
ACCGACCATGACAACATTAAATAATTTAACAAGAGAAGAACAAAAGAATCTTATGAATCAAACTTCAATATTATTTCATAAAACATGCCCTCTACCTGCTTCGAGTATATCAGAATCTTGTCAAACTCCCTTTTCTCAGCAAAAGCAGCAACGACTTTTGGAGTAGCTCTGGCTTTGATATATATTTTTAAAGCAAGATCATTATCCACGGTCTACAATGGAGCACACTTATCAAAATTAACACAAATACACCATTTGACAATAAGCAAATTCAGCAAGGAGTATACCATTAGGCAAACAATCAGAAAGAAAGAAAAGCAAAATGAATAAATAAATAAACAGATCAGTTTAACGTTTTTCAAAATTCAAATGCAACCCAACCTTTACAAGATCTCCTAGCTCCTCACTGCATTCAAGCTTGTCCTCTGTAAACCATTTCTCCAAAAGATTTTTTTGGTTCTGGTTCAAAACCAGTCGTGACAGTTCTAATGACTCAAAGGCATTCAGCTTTCCTCTCGTTAAGAGTGTTCCAAAATATTGCAATAGAGGAGGAGTTTGCCCAGCTTGCACAGGAACACTCTGCCACATAGAACAGAATGTGACACTTGAACCATTACAGTCTAATTGACCCAAAAAATAGGACAGACCTAAAAACAGTTCAATTTCCTTTATCCCTCAAAAAAGATGACTCTAGGTAAATTCTGTTTCAGAAAGAGCATGAACAAAATCATTGATAACTACATCCTATAAGAAACCTGAAATTTGGCAACTGTATCAGGTGTCCGAAGGATTCCTTGTGGAGACTCGGCAGCAAGCTCGACTGCTTCTTTATACTTTGTTTGGGCAAATAATTCATGGAAACGTTCCACAACCTGTAATGTCAACAAGTATACATGTTAATGTCTAAATAAAAAGGAAATGTAATTACAAAAAGAAACCATTTTAAAGGAGTCCAATACACAATCCAATCAAACAACCAATTCCAAAAATCTTGTAAAATACCAAATAACATCTAGACTTCATTAAAAGAAAGGAAAAAGTAAATGGCACAGATTTTATGACAACACAGCATTCGAGTCACTCACATACACCCTCTCAATGACTTAAGAAGAAATAGATTAATGGCAATACAGCATTCAAGTCATCTCACATAACCTCCTGTGGCCCAAGCATCTATATTTTACAGGAATGGACCCTCTCATGTCCCATTTAACATGACCACATCATGTGAGACAATCTCATTGGTCCCTAGACAAATCAACGGTGATGAGAGAAAAGAGAGAGAGCATGTTAGGATAGAGTAAGAAAATGATAATTGTTGATTTGTTTACAGAAAACTGAGATTGTCTTACGCGACTTGGTATGTTAAATGAGACATGAGAATATCCATTACCATCTTTTACAAGAATGAAAATATATCCATAATAAAAGGTTGATGGTTCAAAACAGATACAATAAATATCAGTAATAAAGGATGTTCTATGTTATTACCGAAACTAGTGAATACTAAAGAAATATTAGCAAGTATTTATTAAATAATTGCACTTTCTATAGCCACCATGCAACCAAACTTTCAAACTATTTAGCTTTAGCAATTATATGAAACCCCACCAAATTGATCACATATGACGTTCAATTTCCTGGGACCTTCCTGACAACACCCTAATGAAGAAATATTTAAGTTCTAAATAAATATTGACATACCAGCTTCTCAGCGCCAGGAAGGTTTCCTCTCTTGGCGAGATTAACTGCTAGGTCCGAGTTGTTTAACTGTGATAATAACCAAATGAAATTTGTCAAAATGCCAATTTGTTTCCCACTTTACATCATAAAAGTGATAACAAGATTAGGAACATACTTGACCACTGACGGAATTCACAATTGTTTTGTAACGCCCTCCCTTGTATGCATCCAAGAGAGTCGTTCGCTAAGCGGAATTAGAGTCGTTAACGTCACGTGAGCTAACAAAGAATCTCATAGCAGTATACAAATCCGTATAAAAATTTCAGCACTTAAATTCTTTTCACAAAGGTTTTCCAAAATAGCCGCTGTTCATAAAAGTTCAAGCTAACATAAAGATGATAAAGACTACAGTCATCCAAGAGTACCAAAACATTAATCATTACAGTCATCCAATTAAACAAACAGCAACAGTGATAATCCACGCATCAGCAATCAACAGCAAAACATCACTCCTTCAAATGCTTTTGCGTCCTCCTGCCATTTTGGAAAAATAGCAGCCCCGAAGGGGTGAGAATAATCCCAGTAGTGTGGCAACAAAACCAGTAATATAACAGTATTAACTAGGCACAAAATCATAAACGGTCACTTCAACATATCCTTGTTCCTTTTCCTTTTTCCTTTTCATCATATTCATATATTGCGTATATAACGCCTTTCCTTTGCGCTTTTAGCACCGTTGTGCGCGCACTTCACAGTGGAATCAAATATCCCTTGGCACCTGAGCTCCATGTGGATTCCAACTGTGGGCCTATGCGGATTGATGCCAAGTGTCCCATACCCCGGTACCTTGGGGATGCCTATATGATGCTTGCTCAAACACATGGTCCTGTACGTAACTATTCTAAACAAGGCCTATATGATCTTGATACATGCATGTCATGCTATGCTTTCACACACAAGGCGTAAAAATGCGGTATGATGTAAGATGCATGCTTATATACCTTTCATATGCGTTATGCTGCCACATAACGTCTTTACCTCATAATCATATAGCCATCACGGCACATTTTTGGCAGTTTCCTTTCATCATAATGGAACATAATATTTTTACGGCATATGGAGCATCATGTCACAATTTTATAGCAGTAGTCAATAGTCACATTAGGCAATATCGCCTGACACTTACCTTTGCGTGCCTTAAATATTACCAAACAGCAGCGAAGTATCTCACTTCTCAAGCGCACCTAAATCAATTACAACTAATCATTTACAGTGGCTATTTACAGCAGAACAGTGAGCAGACAGCAGTGTCTTACAGCAGCAAAACAGTGAGCATACAGCAGTGTTTTACAGTGGAAAACAGTGAGCATACAGCAGCGTTTTTACAGCAGAAAACAGTGACGTTTGTGCTTAAAACAGTGAGCAAAAACAGTGAGTCGTTCTTTTAAAACAGTGAACAGAAAACAGTGGTATTTTCCTTGAAAACAGTGGACAGAAACAGTGACGTTTTACAGCAGGAAAACGGTAAACATACAGCAGAAACAGTGAACGTTTTAAAATAGAAACAGTGACGTTTTACAGCAGAAAAATAGTAGCACCTTACAGCAGAAACAGTGACCATTTTAAAACAGAAACAGTGGCACTTTGGACTTCACAACAGTGGCATAAATCTTGGTTTTTGGACATTGAAACAGTGGCATATTATGGACTAAAACAGTGACATTTTATGCATAAAACAATGGCATATTATGGACTAAAACAGTGGCATTTTATGCATAAAAACAGTGGCATATGATGACTAAAACAGTGGCATTTTATGCATAAAAACAGTGGCATATGATGACTAAAACAGTGGCATTTTATGCATAAAAACAGTGGCATATGATGACTAAAACAGTGGCATTTTATGCATAAAAACAGTGGCATATGATGACTAAAACAGTGAGTGTTTTTGGAGCAAAACAGTGACATATAATGTGCAGAAACAGTGGCATATATGTGCAGAAACAGTGGCATATAATGTGCAGAAACAGTGGCATATATTTGCAGAAACAGTGGCATATAATGTGCAGAAACAGTGGCATTTGAATGGTAATTTTGAGGAACCGAAACAGTGGTCATTTTATCATCAAAACAGTGGCACATTCCTAGGGAAACAGTGGCATATTTCTCTTCAAAACAGTGGCATAATCATACAAAACAGTGGCATATAATCTTAAGCATAACCATGAGACTTTCACTCTACAACTCATGCATACAAGTCATCATAAAATGGCTCCATACTTATACTTTAACCATGCTCAATCAAGAATCCAAAGCAAGACATATTCAAGGAGGCATTCAAGCACACATACATGGTTACACAATGAAAGTGTTCTAAGTTCAAGGCCTACCTCTTGTAGCACACACTCCTTGATCAAGAATCACACACCACCTTCTAGCTTTACTTCACAACAAGTCCCCACTTCCTATGATGATCTATGCGCACACAAGGTGAGGATGAACAAGCTTGGACAGTTTCAAGGTTGAAGACAAGGCTGGGCAGTGAGAGGGAAAAGAGGAGGAAACTCACACTTCACTTGTGACTAGGCCACGGTTTGATGGTGAGGGAAGGAGGGAGTTGGCTTGGCAAAGTCTTCTTGCTCCAAGGAAGCTAGTTGGTTCGGCTAGAGAGTGAGGAGGAGGAGGAGATGTTGGCTGCACTTGTACATGAGGCCAGCTCCTTCCTATGCGCATATTTAAAGGGAAAGTGAGGGAAAGTTGCTATGATTAACCATCATGAAAAATTCTGATTACTTGAGGGGATGGGGCTGCATACAAGGGCTGAACAAGCAAAGGGTTTGCTTCTAAATTACTCTATGCACATGCAAGGAGTGAGGGGGATAAGTTCAGATTTGAATGATGCTTCCAAAGTCAGAATTTTTCACACAATTGACCAAGCTATGCGCACACAAGGTGGAGTGGGAAAGAGGTGCATCATGAGCCCTGATTTGTGGCAGCCTAAACACTGATTTTTGGGGCTGTCTTGTGCGCATAAAATGATGAAGATGCAGCCCCAAGATCCTACTTATGATGCATGTGGAAGCAAGGGCAGGTTTGGCTCATGATGGGCTGCAAAAGCTTGCAAAAATCTGCACATGGCAGCCTCATGATGGAAGGTGTAAGGTGGTTCTCCAAGTCAACAAGTTAGGCAGTTTTGTGACACAAGAAATCTGATCCAAGGCTCCCCCCATGTGCGCCAAAATGAAGGAAGATGCAGCCTAATATCATGCTAAAAGGTACATGTGTCTTCCATGCAATGAAATTGAAATCAAGTGATGCATAAGCAAGGTGAGGTGGCGGTCAACAAGAGGGAAATTGGCAGATTTTTCTAAGTCCTATCCATCTTTTTGTGCGCAAGAAGAGAGGAATGATACACCTAGCCAAGTGAAGGTGCCTTGGTGCACAAACAACCTTGTTGGACAAGGCTTAGGGAATTGGGTGTGGGTTTAACCTTGGGCTGAACTTGATGGATCCAATAAGACAAGCATAAAGGTGGCAAGTCCACACACACTAGCCCACTTCCAAAGTCCACTAAAACACTAAAGCCCTCTAACACACACTCACATTACTCATATGATTTTAATAATTTCACATGTCTACACATGTATCCTCCTATGATTTAATTTAATTAATTACCTTAGTCTTATCCAAGGATAAAGATCAACAATTCGCAAGCCATCACACATAAACCATCAATCCGAAATCTACACATACATCTATAACATATAGTACTTATGTAATTTTACTAATTATGCGGGATGTTACACTCTCCCCACCAAAAAGGGATTTTGTCCGCAAAATAAACTTACTTAAGAGCTAAACAGTTCTGGATAGTGTTTCTGAATGTCGTCCTCGCGCTCCCAAGTGGCTTCAGCTTCCGATCTGTTGTTCCACAATACTTTCACCAAAGGAATCTCTTTAGAACGGAGTCGCTTGACGGATCTTTCAAGAATTTGGAACGGTTGCACTTGATAAGTCAGATTTTCCTTTAGTTCCACCTCTTCCGGCTGTAACACGTGAGATGGGTCAGAGAGATACCTCCGTAGCTGTGACACATGAAATACATTGTGAATTCCTGACAAATTGGGTGGTAAAGCCAACCGGTATGCAGACTCTCCAATCCGGTCCATAATCAGATACGGTCCTAAGTACCGTGGACTTAACTTCTTTACTCCCATTCTCCTTCCGAGTCCCGATGTAAGTGTGATTCTCAAAAATACATGGTCTCCGACTTCGAAAGATAGAGGCTTATGACGCTTGTCATAATAACTCTTCTGTCTGGCCTGAGCCCGCTGCATATTCTCCCGAATCTTCTTTACCTGTTCGGATGTTTCTTGAATTAGATCAGGTCCTAACACACTTCGCTCACCTACTTCAGTCCAGCATAGAGGGGATCTGCATTTTCTCCCATACAAAGCTTCGTACGGTGCCATCTGAATACTGGAATGGTAACTGTTGTTGTAAGCAAACTCAATCAACGAAAGATAACTATCCCAGCTGCCTCCTAACTCCAAAACACATGCTCGTAACATGTCCTCTAATGCTTGAATGGTGCGTTCCGTTTGACCATCGGTCTGCGGATGATAAGCAGTACTCAACCTCAATTGGGTCCCTAATGCTCTTTGAAAGGATTCCCAAAACTTAGATGTAAACTTGGGGTCACGATCGCTGACAATACTCGTAGGAACTCCATGCAGCTTCACAATCTCCTGCAGGTAAATTCTGGCAAGTCTCTCTGTATCATATGTGGTTCTAACACGTAAGAAATGAGCTGACTTCGTTAAACGATCAACAATCACCCAGATAGAATCATATCCTTCTCGCGTCCGAGGAAGTCCTACTACAAAGTCCATCGCAATACTGTCCCACTTCCATTCGGGGATCTCCAAAGGTTGAAGGAGTCCCGATGGCTTCTGATGTTCGTACTTCACCTTCTGACAAGTTAAGCATCGAGATACATACTCCGCAATATCACGCTTCATACCCGGCCACCAGAACGAGGTCTTCAAATCATGGTACATCTTCGTGGATCCAGGATGAACTGCATACTTACCCTTGTGAGCCTCCTGTAAAACTTCTTGTTTCAACTCTTCATTCGGCACAACCAGCCGTCCTTGAAATCTCCAAACATCATTCTCATCCTTTACAACATCTTGGTTGCCAACCAAATCATGGACTAACTCTCATTTTTCTGAGCCTCCTTAATTCTACTGATCAATTCATTCTCCACCTTTACATTTCCCAGTCTTATGCTATTCCCTCTCTCGTCTACTGATACGTTCAAGTCTCGAAAGGCCTCAAACAATTTCAATTCTTCCATCATCAGAGTTGCAGTATGCAATGTCTTCCTACTCAGGGCGTCAGCTACCACGTTTGCCTTTCCTGGGTGGTATTTAAGTTCAAAATCGTAGTCCTTCAGAAATTCCATCCACCGACGTTGCCGCATATTCAGCTCCTTCTGGTCGAACAAGTACTTCAAACTCTTATGATCGCTGAACACGTCAAACTGCGAACCATACAAGTGGTGCCTCCAGATTTTAAGTGCGAACACTATAGCTGCTAACTCCAAATCGTGCGTAGGATAATTTTCTTCGTGAGGCTTCAGTTGTCGAGATGCGTAAGCTACCGCCATACGATCCTGCATCAACACGCATCCAAGTCCTTTTAGCGACGCATCGCAGTATACTTCGAACTTCCGGGTAGGATCCGGAATCGTGAGTACGGGAGCACTCGTCAATCTGCTCTTTAGTTCCAAGAAACATTCTTCACAAGCTTCAGTCCACTCAAAAGGCTTATCCTTCCGAGTGAGACGAGTAAGAGGTTGCACTATCTGAGAGAAATTCTGGATGAACCTTCGATAATATCCAGCAAGACCTAAGAAACTCCTTACTTCGGTGACAGTCTTGGGTCGTTCCCATTTCATGACAGCTTCAACTTTGCTGGGGTCCACCGCGATACCTTCTGATGAAATGACATGGCCCAGAAACTGGACCTCTTAAGCCAAAACTCGCACTTCGACCATTTCGCGTACAACTGCTTCTCCTTCAAGGTTTGCAAGACAATTCTCAGATGTTCCGCGTGCAGCTCTTCATTAGCTGAGTAAATCAGGATATCGTCGATAAACACAATAACAAACTGATCAAGAAAGGGGCGGAAGATGCGGTTCATGTAGTCCATGAATACCGCTGGAGCATTCGTAAGTCCGAATGGGATCACCTGATATTCGTAGTGCCCATAACGAGTCCTAAAAGCGGTTTTCGGAATATCCTCCGGTTTGACCCGGATCTGATGGTATCCCGATCGTAAATCTATCTTGGAAAAGACTCTGGCTCCTCTCAGCTGGTCCATCAAATCGTCGATCCTCGGTAGCGGATACTTATTCTTCACCGTTACTTTGTTCAGCTGGCGGTAGTCTACACACAGACGTAAACTTCCATCCTTCTTCTTAATCAAGATGGCTGGAGCACCCCATGGGGAAGTACTCGGTCTGATAAATTCCTTTGCCAAAAGCTCTTCTATCTGCTTCTTCAACTCGCGAAGTTCCAACGGCGCCATACGATACGGAGCAATGGAGATTGGTCCGACTCCGGGAACAAGTTCGATGGAAAATTCTATTTCCCTATGAGGAGGCAATCGAGGTATTTCATCCGGGAATACCTCCTCGAATTCTCTAACTACCGGTACATTCTGAATTTGATTGTCAGCCGAGGTCTCAGCCTCGATCGACAAAAGATACCCTGCTGCTCCCTTGCGGAGCTCTTTTCTAACTTGCAATAAGGAAATGAGAGAGAAAGGTTGAAAATTACCATCTTTCGCAGGAACAACGACTTTCCCCGCTCGACAGTCCAACGTTATCCCGTTTTCCGTCAACCAGTCCATACCGATAATCACATCGAAGTTGAATACCGGCAGGACCACCAAGTTAACTGTATACGTGTTCCCTTCATACTGCAAGATAACACCTCTGCAGATCTCTGAGGCTGTGCACGATCCTCCAGTAGGTGTGCTGATGTGTAACTCATAAGGTAACGGGGTTGGGGTGATGCCTATTCTCAAGGCAGTATGCTTTGCCATAAAAGAGCCAGACACTCCAGAATCAAAGATAACAGAAATTGGGTGACCATTTAAAGTGACATTACCTTTGATCAGGTTGGGAAACTTCTGCGCTTCATTCGCATCCAGTGTGAACACCCGTGCTTGCGGAGGCTGTTGATCAGCGTTCTGGGGGCATTTGTAAGCAAAATGTCCTTGCTGGCCGCATTTGAAACATGCATTGTTGTTCTTGCGACAGACTCCAAAGTGATTCTTTCCACATGTCGCACAAACAGTCGCGCCCTGACGTCCAGTCGACGATTGACCCACCGTATAGCTTCTCTTAAAGTTTCCAGGCCGCGCCTGCAACGGCGTACCTCTGCCTCGACCCCTACCAGGTGTCGTCCTGAAGAATCTGCCGGCTCGGTTTCCTCCGTGGAATTGTGTTGGCGGCTTGTTCAAGTTCTTGGCCTCATTAATGATTCCTTCTGCCTGACGACTCTGGTTGATGAGTTCCGGAAGTGTACGGTTAGCCGTGGTCAAAATGAGCTTACGGATTTCCGGATGTAATCCGCTTTCGAACTTCTCCACCTGCCATTCTTCATCGTAAATGTTCCGATCAAAGTTGGCGTACTCGATCAGCTGCCCAAATTTTGCAATGTACTCATTAACCGTCATGTTGTCCTGCCTAAGTGACAGCAGTTCAGTGTGCTTCATTCTTCTCATTGCCTTAGGAAAATACTTATCCAAAAATACTTGTCTGAATACGGCCCACGTCAGTTCAACGTCCTGAGCTCTCAGCAGAGCCCTCGCACCAGTCCACCATGTTAAAGCTTCTCCCATCAGCTGGTACGACGCGTAATCAGTCTTCTGTGCTTCTGGGCATGCCATACGTTCGAAAATATGCTCGATCATCTGCAGCCACTTCGCTGCAGCCTCGGGGTTGTCTTCACCCTCAAAGGTAGGTGGTTGGAAGTTGCGGAAGTCTTTCAACCTCCGACGGGCAGTTTCTTCTGCATTTTCATGCAGTGGGGGTGGGTTCTGATTCTGTTGCCTATGGTCGCGCCATTCTTGGCTCATATTCTGGATAAACGTTGCCAGTCCCCCAATGGTAGTGATAAGATCCTCTTCCGCATCGCCAGCCCTTCCCCGAGTTGAACCGCGACCACCTGCCATGATTCTGCACTCACAATATCAGGAAATGAGTTGATCAGGCTCACCGCAAGTTATTCATGGCAGCAGTCCCAAGTAGGTACTCGAGTTCAATTCGGACAAGTTAGCTATGCATCCGTGTCTTATCACAGAATAGTCTAAACAATCTAACTACACTGGCTAATATATACTTAACTATAGCACATTTAGACAGTCAATCAGCAGATAAGCACAATCAACAATCAATTCAATCAAACACAAGCAAATCCATGGACCAAACTGCTCTGATACCAATTAGTGTAACACCCTCCCTTGTATGCATCCAAGAGAGTCGTTCGCTAAGCGGAATTAGAGTCGTTAACGTCACATGAGCTAACAAAGTTTCTCATAGCAGTATACAAATCCGTATAAAAATTTCAGCACTTAAATTCTTTTCACAAAGGTTTTCCAAAATAGCCGCTGTTCATAAAAGTTCAAGCTAACATAAAGATGATAAAGACTACAGTCATCCAAGAGTACCAAAACATTAATCATTAGAGTCATCCAATTAAACAAACAGCAACAGTGATAATCCACGCATCAGCAATCAACAGCAAAACATCACTCCTTCAAATGCTTTTGCGTCCTCCTGCCATTTTGGAAAAATAGCAGCCCCGAAGGGGTGAGAATAATCCCAGTAGTGTGGCAACAAAACCAGTAATATAACAGTATTAACTAGGCACAAAATCATAAACGGTCACTTCAACATATCCTTGTTCCTTTTCCTTTTTCCTTTTCATTATATTCATATATTGCGTATATAACGCCTTTCCTTTGCGCTTTTAGCACCGTCGTGCGCGCACTTCACAGTGGAATCAAATATCCCTTGGCACCTGAGCTCCATGTGGATTCCAACTGTGGGCCTATGCGGACTGATGCCAAGTGTCCCATACCCCGGTACCTTGGGGATGCCTATATGATGCTTGCTCAAACACATGGTCCTGTACGTAACTATTCTAAACAAGGCCTATATGATCTTGATACATGCATGTCATGCTATGCTTTCACACACAAGGCGTAAAAATGCGGTATGGTGTAAGATGCATGCTTATATACCTTTCATATGCGTTATGCTGCCACATAACGTCTTTACCTCATAATCATATAGCCATCACGGCACATTTTTGGCAGTTTCCTTTCATCATAATGGAACATAATATTTTTACGGCATATGGAGCATCATGTCACAATTTTATACCAGTAGTCAATAGTCACATTAGGCAATATCGCCTGACACTTACCTTTGCGTGCCTTAAATATTACCAAACAGCAGCGAAGTATCTCACTTCTCAAGCGCACCTAAATCAATTACAACTAATCATTTACAGTGGCTATTTACAGCAGAACAGTGAGCAGACAGCAGTGTCTTACAGCAGCAAAACAGTGAGCATACAGCAGTGTTTACAGCAGCGAAACAGTGAGCATACAGCAGCGTTTTTACAGCAGAAAACAGTGACGTTTGTGCTTAAAACAGTGAGCAGAAACAGTGAGTCGTTCTTTTAAAACAGTGAACAGAAAACAGTGGTATTTTCCTTGAAAACAGTGGACAGAAACAGTGACGTTTTACAGCAGGAAAACGGTAAACATACAGCAGAAACAGTGAACGTTTTAAAACAGAAACAGTGACGTTTTACAGCAGAAAAACAGTAGCACCTTACAGCAGAAACAGTGACCATTTTAAAACAGAAACAGTGGCACTTTGGACTTCACAACAGTGGCATAAATCTTGGTTTTTGGACATTGAAACAGTGGCATATTATGGACTAAAACAGTGACATTTTATGCATAAAAACAGTGGCATATGATGACTAAAACAGTGGCATTTTATGCATAAAAACAGTGGCATATGATGACTAAAATAGTGGCATTTTATGCATAAAAACAGTGGCATATGATGACTAAAACAGTGGCATTTTATGCATAAAAACAGTGGCATATGATGACTAAAACAGTGGCATTTTATGCATAAAAACAGTGGCATATGATGACTAAAACAGTGAGTGTTTTTGGTGCAAAACAGTGACATATAATGTGCAGAAACAGTGGCATATATGTGCAGAAATAGTGGCATATAATGTGCAGAAACAGTGGCATATATGTGCAGAAACAGTGGCATATAATGTGCAGAAACAGTGGCATATATGTGCAGAAACAGTGGCATATAATGTGCAGAAACAGTGGCATTTGAATGGTAATTTTGAGGAACCGAAACAGTGGTCATTTTATCATCAAAACAGTGGCACATTCCTAGGGAAACAGTGGCATATTTCTCTTCAAAACAGTGGCATAATCAAACAAAACAGTGGCATATAATCTTAAGCATAACCATGAGACTTTCACTCTACAACTCATGCATACAAGTCATCATAAAATGGCTCCATACTTATACTTCAACCATGCTCAATCAAGAATCCAAAGCAAGACATATTCAAGGAGGCATTCAAGCACACATACATGGTTACACAATGAAAGTGTTCTAAGTTCAAGGCCTACCTCTTGTAGCACACACTCCTTGATCAAGAATCACACACCACCTTCTAGCTTTACTTCACAACAAGTCCCCACTTCCTATGATGATCTATGCGCACACAAGGTGAGGATGAACAAGCTTGGACAGTTTCAAGGTTGAAGACAAGGCTGGGCAGTGAGAGGGAAAAGAGGAGGAAACTCACACTTCACTTGTGACTAGGCCACGGTTTGATGGTGAGGGAAGGAGGGAGTTGGCTTGGCAAAGTCTTCTTGCTCCAAGGAAGCTAGTTGGTTCGGCTAGAGAGTGAGGAGGAGGAGGAGATGTTGGCTGCACTTGTACATGAGGCCAGCTCCTTCCTATGCGCATATTTAAAGGGAAAGTGAGGGAAAGTTGCTATGATTAACCATCATGAAAAATTCTGATTACTTGAGGGGATGGGGCTGCATACAAGGGCTGAACAAGCAAAGGGTTTGCTTCTAAATTACTCTATGCACATGCAAGGAGTGAGGGGGATAAGTTCAGATTTGAATGATGCTTCCAAAGTCAGAATTTTTCACACAATTGACCAAGCTATGCGCACACAAGGTGGAGTGGGAAAGAGGTGCATCATGAGCCCTGATTTGTGCCAGCCTAAACACTGATTTTTGGGGCTGTCTTGTGCGCATAAAATGATGAAGATGCAGCCCCAAGATCCTACTTATGATGCATGTGGAAGCAAGGGCAGGTTTGGCTCATGATGGGCTGCAAAAGCTTGCAAAAATCTGCACATGGCAGCCTCATGATGGAAGGTGTAAGGTGGTTCTCCAAGTCAACAAGTTAGGCAGTTTTGTGACACAAGAAATCTGATCCAAGGCTCCCCCCATGTGCGCCAAAATGAAGGAAGATGCAGCCTAATATCATGCTAAAAGGTACATGTGTCTTCCATGCAATGAAATTGAAATCAAGTGATGCATAAGCAAGGTGAGGTGGCGGTCAACAAGAGGGAAATTGGCAGATTTTTCTAAGTCCTATCCATCCTTTTGTGTGCAAGAAGAGAGGAATGATACACCTAGCCAAGTGAAGGTGCCTTGGTGCACAAACAACCTTGTTGGACAAGGCTTAGGGAATTGGGTGTGGGTTTAACCTTGGGCTGAACTTGATGGATCCAATAAGACAAGCCTAAAGGTGGCAAGTCCACACACACTAGCCCACTTCCAAAGTCCACTAAAACACTAAAGCCCTCTAACACACACTCACATTACTCATATGATTTTAATAATTTCACATGTCTACACATGTATCCTCCTATGATTTAATTTAATTAATTACCTTAGTCTTATCCAAGGATAAAGATCAACAATTCGCAAGCCATCACACATAAACCATCAATCCGAAATCTACACATACATCTATAACATATAGTACTTATGTAATTTTACTAATTATGCGGGATGTTACATGTTTGCTCATTAACAGTATCCAATAACAACAAATCACAGACAAATAGGAGACCAAGTTTGGTAATCACATAAATCAAGCTGTTTTTGTGGCATATCTGCCAAAAAAAAAAAACTGAATCAATATCTGCACAGTTAATAAAATGAACAACAAGTACCAGCAACTTCGGTACCTGAATGGAAACTGGAAAGTCATCAGCAAAATTTGGGGGAAAGGAAAGAACTGCTTGTTTCTCTGTAAATGATGGCTTCCCTGCCAACAAATTTGGAAAGTTAAATACCTGAAGAATGATCAACTGAATCACATATGATAAAATTATAGACATGATTTAGTTATAATACAATATCCCTATCCATATGCAAACGCCCTCACTAATTTCAATATACTGCTTCCTGGATTTCTTCACAGGTTTATCATTAAATTGAAAACCCAACAGAAGCCTGTTATGATCACATTATTCAAAATTTCCTATAATTCAAACATAAAGTAACCCTGGAGCATAGCCTAACAACAAAAAGTAACATATTTCATTAACTGAAACTATAAATAATGATGAGTAACCTCCTCCATACCACTAGTCTGCTACATGACCACTTTAATTCATCCATCCACGATTTGAAGTTTATGAAATAGATATTCTGAGTTGAAAAATTTTAAATTGCACAACCAAGGTGCCATTCTAGATATATCTTTAAGAAAGGTCATTCTTTTCAGTTATCTAATATTGAGAAAAAACTTAAGAGTGCCCCCCCCCCCCCACAACAACACACCTCTATTTGATACAAGTTATGACCAATGCAAATCTAAAGTTCTGGTTTAACAGGAAAAAACAAGCTTGGAAACTCAACATGGGACAATAAAATCGGCATTACAATACAGATTTATCTAACAACCATATTGCCCATAGATTAATACAGAAGAGGAAATGCAGACCTGGCTGTGCACCCAGGTCAATAACATGCAACTTGGATATAATTTGCCCAGCATTAAGTGTCTTTGTGGCAAAAGAAATCAAAACAGAAGGATTTTCATTGCCTGGAACCTGTCCAAAATAACACTTCAATTTTGACAGCAAACAGTAACATGGTATAGTAGTATGAAATTATTCGTGTAAATATTAAATAAAGAAATAAAGGAAAATAAACACAGAATCATAAAGAGACACACTTTAAATTGAGCAAATGCTGCAGCATGTGCTTCAAGGGCCTGGCTGTGTTGTTGATCCACTGAGAAGAGTTGCATGTTTCCTTTAACCAATTGTGGCCTCTATAATGCAAAACAATATATAAAATGAACCAAAGTAGATCAGGCTCAGGACATTATAGTAAAATAAATCATGATTGTCTTCAAGGACCAACTACCCCAATGGCTTAAGCTATTAGTTGAAAGATAAATAGTTTTATACTAACATGCCTCCTTATGCTAAAATTCATAGGCTCATTATTATCTTGTGCTAAAATTCAACTTTTATTAGAAGAATGGGGTCCAGCAAGGATCAAACTCCTGACCAGGATTTAATACCATTCCAAGGACTCACTATCCAATAGCTTAAGCTGTTCATTTTATATCTAGTGTTTGTCATAAGAGTGCATACATGTAAATCCAATGGAAATAGATAAAAAGACCAAGGAACATGAGTAATTGGAAAACCTAAGTATTTCTGAAATGTTATAACCTACTTAAATAGCAAGCACCAGAGATATACCTCAGGGGAACCAGGAGCAATACTAATTAAGACCAACCATTTTTCTGTAGGGTCACACCAGTAATTAATTATTTGATTGTTTGCCAAATTCGTTGTTCTCTCAAACATCTTAACAGGTTCAGAGTCACCTACAATTTACGTATATCATGGACAAATATACCAGTAAACAATTTGCAGACAAGCTATAAGCACACTGAAGAACAATGCATAAACTGGAAAACAGCACAAGACCAGAGTTACACCAAATTACAGTCTATCCTTATCTTACCTTCAATTGACCAATGGTATACAGAGGTCTGTGTAACAAGACCCAACAATGTGGGGCTAATCCCCTTCCAAAAGACTACCTGCACATGAAATAAGGGCATTCCACAAGGATTAACAAATCTGTCTTTATCATCAATTATTTCACAGTTCATGTATATATGTACATAATAATTACCTGCTCAGGCATCTGATAAGATTTCATCATTGCATTCATTTCAATATTAAATATTTGTAGGTGATCTTGAGTTGTTCCTTGGAGTTGGGCTTAAGAGAAGTAATTAGCTTATCAGTGAATATAATCCAAAATCAAATATTAACTGAGGTGCAGCACAAACAGAAGCACATGACATAAGCAAAAAAAAAAATAGAAAATCTTGAGTTTTCTCCCAACAGCTGGAAGCATTATGCACATCAGGCCATATTAACATTGACTGTTTTCATTTTGTTAGGGACATTTTTTTCCACAAAATAAAACCACTGCCAAACTTGTCAAATGATGGTGTATATATATATATGTTTGTTTGTAATTTTTTTAAGTAAAAGTTATTTTTAATTAAAATATGTTTGAACTTTTTTAATAATTATTACGGTTTTTGAAAAGAAAAAGGCAAAAACCTCAAGAAAAAGCTATTTTAGTGCTTTACTCAAGCTAAAAATAGTAGCTTCTGAAAAAGCTATATTGTAGAATCATTTTTTTTAAGGCTTCAACAAATGGTTCCTTAATTGGCCTCATGTGAATTGTGAATTGGTAATGGTAAATATATTTGGAAAACATGGAAGCACGGAGAAAAATATTTATAAGATTCATAGCATTATGAACAATAAAGTTCATATAACTTCAAGAAACCATACAAGAAGAAAGGCATAGGTTAACCCACAAAGCAAGACTTCTCCCTTCCTACAGCAATCCGATCTAATAGTCCTTTTACCCTAGTATGGAAGAGAGAAAGCAAAAGTACCATAGTTTTCTTCAATCAATATAATTATATTTATTGCCTTGATCTTTTGAACCCAATTTTTCCGATTTGGTAGTTTGATTTCATATATAGAATTGAAAATTAAGAATGCCAAGTGATTCTGTATTCTCAAATCAAATCAAAGATCCGACCTCACTACAAGAAAAATGTTGTTTAACCACAATATTTTAACCACATTATAATAAAATGTGGCATAATTTTATAAAATTTCCAATTTTACTACACAGTAATAACAATGTGGCTAATTAAGCCCAGCCCATCTCTTGCCAAATTCCACAATCTTAAAGCCCGATCCATATATCTCTCAAATTTCAGCATTCACTCATATTTCTTTCTTACATGCCCCTTTTTTTTTATCTCTTTTCTCTCATATACATCAACGCCGAACACCACAACGACGATGAGGAGAACTCGCCGACGAGGACAAGGATACTAGAGCTCAAGTGACTCTGATTGTGAAACTCAAGGAGGTCCTTGTATCCACTAACAGAGAGGATGAAGATCTTATCCTCGATTTGTGCACATTTCTCTCTCTCAATTTCTTCCTTTTTTTAACTTAATTTGTTTTGGTTATTTTGTTAGCTAAAGTCTAGGGTTTCAGTTAGGTTTGGATTGAGTTTGCTTTGGATGAGGAGGTCCAGTTCATATCTTAAACAACAGCCCAATTTGTTTTTCTCTTTCAAGCCATGGCGCTGGTGAACCTGACTCATACACTACACTAATCTGCATCTTCTACTGTTGGGTGTTCTAATTAATTAATTGTCTTGTAGATCCTTCATGCAGGGAAATCAAACAAAAATGCTTACAAGACACTCATTGCAGCGGATTATGCTGGTGTGCTTGTTGAATTTGCCCCAAATTAATTGTACTTTTGAGTATTGAAGTTTGAGCATTTTGTATGTTCCTAACAGATGGTGTTAGTGGCTCAAAGATTGTATGGTAGGGTGAGAGATGGTCAATGGGCTTAATCTTTAACTCCTTCGGATGTTAAGGTGCTCATGTGCATGAGATTAGTTTTAAGTCTTAAAATTTAGGATATTATATAATGCATTCAGCTATAAAATTGTTTGATCAAATTCCAATTTATTACCCTGTGATTATAGCTTGATTCAAGATAGATTTCCTACCACTAGAGCTTCATGTTATATTCCTCCTCTTGGAAATAATCATTTGTAAATTGATTTATTAATTTGATTAAGTGAAACATTTTTCGATTTATTAGTTGCTATTAAATATTAGAACTGTATATTAGTGTTGCAGCTATAACGGGTGTCTTGGTTGTCTTCTATTTATTAAATTTATTTATAAGTCTGTGGGTTTTTAATGATTTTTTTAAAATAACTGGATATTTAAAATTTCCCATGCTTGGACGTAGGTGGGCTACCATTCATCTGCTAGATGTAATTAGGTAGAAGGTCGTGTCATGATTTTATAATTTCATCTGCTAGGTGTGAGTTGTTTTGTTTTTTGTTTTATTTCATATGCTTTTTGTTTTCATTTATTATTGGTTAAACGTAAAAAAAGGTTATGTTGTGAGTAGTTACTGGTGAAGTAAAAAGGGGTTACTTGAAACTATTATACTTCTGCTATTCTGCATCATCCTCTGGCAACTGAAACAACAGGGTTCTTTATCTTGATAATGTAGTTATCACTCAAGTATGGAACTTTAAGTTTGCTTTTATTTACTTACTTTGTCCACTTCTATATGTGATTGGTGTGATAAAATAGGATATTAAGATAGTGTACAAAAATAATATTCATAAGAAATATACTGCTATATAAAATAATATTCATTAAGATAGTCCACAGAAAATAATATTCATTAAGATAGTCCACTGCTCTCTCTCTCTTTATATATATATATATAGTGCCACATTTGCCAAAGTTGCCAGACATGTTGTGTGAGAGATACACATCCTGTCAAAATTCATACAGTGAAGAAAGCAATGATAAAAGGGGATACTATACAAAAGATATTTGAATAGGAGTAATGGTGCCTTTCTAAAGTTAAGAAAAAAAGGACAGCTTCATTTTGTATCATAACATTTTTATTTAAACGGAGGAAATGACTATGTGAACAGGTTCTCACCATCATTTGACCCATCACGGACTATCAAATTTTATGAGCAATCTCCTGAGCACTAAACATCACTAGGATATCTGGTTGATTCTACACAAACTGAAGAACTTATGATGAGGCAGCACAAGGGGAGAAGTGGTGGCTGCTAATCAAGTGAGGAAAGAAATATATGGGTTCATAGGGGCAACAGCTGGTCATCAAGCCATTGCACAGAGTAATAGTGTAGAAATTGCAGAGGCCTTATTTCGGTATACTGCATCATAAGAGGTATGTAATGTTGAACTGTATAATACTGAGTACTGAGTTTTGGTCTTTTTTGTTGTTTGTCTATTCATTTTATATTACCACTTGTTCATGGCATGTGATGACTTTCCCATCAACTTTTTATGTTTGTGCCACTACATTCGAGACTCTTTTTTTACAAGATTTCGTACTGCCATTAGGATATTCTCATCTCTCTAAACAGAATCCCTCATTTTCCCATTTTTTCTTATTTTATTTTTTTGAATCCATTAGAATTCATTGTCCACCTCTTATCCCAATGGGCGGTGAGCAATGATGACAGCGGCGAGAGGGGTTCATGGCTCTATCGCCAGTATGCACCGTCACTGTCTCGGCTGTGGTGGAAACAGCTCCTGTGGAGTCGGAGGTAGATCCAGCTCTGGAAGCAACATGCTGCGTTTCTACACCGACGATGCCACCAGCCTGAAGATCTCACTGACGATGGTGCTCGTTATGAGCCTCTGCTTCAACGGCTTCGTTAATGTGGTTTATGTTTTTCTTTTTAATATTTAATCCTTTATTATGTATGCTTGATTGGTTGGAAATTTCCCCCATTATCTTATGAATTATATTTGTAAAATATAGGGGCCACATCCACATAGTCAAGGAGTTTCATCTTCACCTGCTGTAAGTTTTAATTTCCTATGAGATCAGTTCCTCTGGTGTTTGTCAGTAATCGCAGGTGACAAAGACATATAGGGAATCAACTCTTAACAAAATTGTGCAATTGAATGAAGAAGCACAACTGAATAAACCTAAACCTCAAAGGTGGCTGGACGATTTTGGTCAACGTTACAGCAAACTTGTTGTGGTGTTATCAATTGTTATTGTTGTTATTGGGCCACTTGTATTTAAGTGGCCATTCACTAGTACTTCAGGTAATTTTTAAATTCTTTTACTCTAGTATTGCTGTACATATAGTTTATAAATTTTGAAAATTTGTATACAAATAATGATTTCTTGTTAGTGGATCCTCATTTCGTCTTTCTATTTCAAGAACATTCTTCACATGAAGTCGAATTAGCTTAGGTTATTATATTTTTTTTTCAGTAATCAAATTCATACTAATAAATATTGCTGTTTTTTGGGATTATTTTTGTGATTGTAGAAATAAGTAGGTAAGTTATTGGATTATTAATAGAGTCTGAGTCTAAATAATTATCCCAACGGCTAGTCCATGTTGAATCTTTCCACGAGTCTGTCTTAATTTATGTAGGAGCATCTTTCAAGCATGACTTAAAAAAGCATATCGTAGAACTAGCAAGCAATTACACTTCTACCAATACAAATTTTATAATATATCTCTGTGACCCAGTGACTGTGAGCATGTGAAGTCACTGACTGTGTTAAGAACTTATATGAGAACCTCCATATACAACATGCACTTTACAAAGAACAAAGTTGACTACAGAGCATATAACCAATTCCTTACTGTCTCTGTCTTTAAATATGATCACCTACAGGAGCTCTAATGGGTGGAGCTGCGGCTATAGAAAAGGGTACTACTCACCCCATTGGAAGGTATCATTTTAACAGAATGTATTTGTGTTATATTTTAATCCTTTTCTAAATGGTCCAGATTGTGTATATAGCTCACAAATGTTTATACAAGTATATTTACTCTTATTTAATTGCTTGCATTTCTTATAGGGTAAATTGTTGTTATGCTTCACAAAATTAATATTTTTGTATCTATATTGTCTTTATATGGGTAAATATTTGTATGGTATCATTCTTGTCATAGTAAATTAAG
>JAVKPL010007972.1:0-32697 GCA_032173675.1 Gastrolobium villosum | reverse complement strand
GATTTTTATTAATTCTTCACTTAATCACTCATTTAATATTTTAATACTTAATTTAAAATTGTGAGGTGTTATATTCACCCCACCTTTTAGAATTTTGTCCCCAAAATCACATCTTAACGATCCCGTAACACGGGGTGTAATCGAAGAATCTCATTTATGTGGTATCCATCATTACTTAGTCCTTCACAACTTGATAATTTCGGGGATCTGACCCCTTAACTCATTATATTTTTCAATGTTTCCTTAAATCACTGTTGCTTTTTCGTTAATTGCAGTTCATAATATACTCATTTTACAACTTGTCATTTATGGTGCCACGACCTTCAATTCGCAATACTTTAAGCTCTTCATGGCTTACGGTTACACTTTTACCAATTTATAGGTACTATATGACCACATTATAATTTGTCTGTCTCACTTCATCTCATTCTCATCTTTATCTACTTTTCTGACCCAATGTTGTTCCCAAAGGCATCTAACCGTATTTATAATAGACTTTAGTCGTTCTTATGTATACTTACTGATTATTCCTGGAATGTTTCCAACTCAAACTTTCTTTAATACTTAACTCTTTTCGCTGTCCTCACTGTTCCAACCAAACTCAAATCTACTAGTCCTCTCCATCACTGTTACTACTCTTATCATTTCATTGTTTTCTTGGCTTTCACCCAAGCACACACTTTCTAGTTTCAAGGGCACTTTGTCGTTTCCTACAATTCCGACTCACATTAAATTCTATACTCATATACTTTATTTTTCCTTGTCACGTGTCTTCACCTCTTCTTAAGTACTCATAACTATATCTTTCTCTTCGTGATACGAAACTAACAATCCTCACAATAGTTTATATTTCCGATTAACCTTTTAAGGTTCTTTAACCACAACACACTCCTGAATTTTTCTATCTACAATTCATATTCATAATTGACACTCACTGTTACTATCTTTATTAACTAACCATCTCAACTTTATTAATTCTGTCAGCTCAACTCCATATCTAAACTTCTCATAGTCTAAACACAACACTCCTCGATAACCTCCACATCAAGGCCTCATATTTAATATTTTCTCCCCCTAACTATTTCCAACTTTCATTCCACTCCGATGTTGCAAATTCACCATATGTTCCACTTACTTATACTATTTTTCATAATCATCGTCATTTAATCATGGATGTCAAACTCAAAACACTATTACTTACAGCTTTACTCACTTCCACTAAACACCTTGGAACGAATCAATTTTCGACCCACTTCACTATTAACTGGTGGACTATTCAAAATGTCATATCTCTCATATACAAGTCTTATCCGCTAGGAATCCATGAACATTAATTATCAAGTCACTTAAAATTAATTCCATCATTGCCACTACTTCTACAATTCACCACCAGTTGGTATATCAGTCTCTCGGAATATTCAAAGTTATCACAAACACTAGTCCATACGTCATTAGTACCTAGCCAAAACAACATCAACATTGTACATTTTCCACACACTTTCCACCATTAGTGGCATATGCGATTATATATAACACTCCTCAATCTACTTTACCAGTAAAACCAAGCTATTCACTTTTTGGTAATCAATTACAACTCTAGTTTCTATCTATTATTACACGTTCGTACTTGACTCTATTACAATTGACCTTTCATTAAGGCTAATAAGCCCCCGTTTTAACTCGAACTCTTGTTCATCACTAGCCTTCCTAGAAGGGCACTCACTCAATCTGTCAACATCAATCACGCTATTATCTATTTCATCATAAGACGAGAATTCCAACTAACTTACTACCTCACTTGGAGTCTAAATGATTTCATCAGACTTACTTTACACCCACAATAGTGCTTCACTATCACACTTCAAAATTCTTACACACTATGCCTCACCTCTTATATCCAAATCTAACATATTATTGTTCATTTACAATTACCTGACCTCACATTTTTGCGTTAATCACATGGAAAAACTCTCTCAATACAGTGGGTAACAACATTCACAGGTTTAACCCCTCGAGCTCTTGCTGTCCTAAGGGCCCCAGATGTAATGACCCACTGATCAGAGAATCCACCCATATGATTCATGCCATAAAAACGACTTACTACTAGCTGTCTCTATTCTAAAGGCATCCTCCAAATGTTTCTTCTTTGTGCATTTACATCAATTATCTCTACCATACTAACCGTTACACCAATGTGGAACACTTCCTCGTTTTTCATTACTCATATCAAATCCTACTAGTCTCCGGGAACTTAACCCGCACAGAGATAGGTATACTGTCCTGACACATAGGCCCCACTGAGATCTTCCTACTATCAAATCATATTACATGTACCCAGTGCACAGGGAAATTTATACTCATAATACATCTGTATATAACAGCAAACGTGTACCCAGTACACAGGGGAGTTCATGCTTATAACTTATCTGTATATAACGGCAAAATTGGTACTCCGTACACTCCAGATCACACATGGACCCAGTCCATTTGGTGTCTTTATCACCTCTGTATATAACATCAAAATATCTTTGGTATATTCACATGGGGCTGCCCCCAATAATCTTAGTAGTAGTGGTATAATATACACTTGTTACATATAAGTTAATTTATTTTACTCTCTCGTGTTATTCTTCTCACTGATAGTTTACTTTCGTTTTGGTTACCCGTTGGACCTGGTTTATAACATAGTCACTATTATAATAATTCATATTCTCTTCGTGATTTTTTACACGTTTTCTAACTCTTAATAGTTCCTTCTGTCTTGTTACCGTTCAATCCATAGTCCATTATCTCTTCCTTGCTTATTCTTCTCACAGATTGTTTACTCTTTTACTTTGACTATTCACTTGCCATGGTTCATAACATAATCTCTATTCCATAATTCCTAAATTTTCTCAAAGTTCTGTACACATCTCACATCTCTTAGTATAAGTATCATATTTCCCATCACACAGGGATCTTCTAATCATTTCCGTCGAATCACATAGAACTACTTCACCTCAATCCTTGCACTGAAATTTACATTAATCCTTGCACTAAAATTCTACATCAGTCCTTGCACTTAAAACTACTCGTCCATCCTTGCACTGACAATTATTCCTCGGCTCACTAACTAATCTTATCATTTTCATCTTGACATTACACATTAACTCTTTTGCTAACCACATAATTCCACACTCTCTGCACACTTTACACATCAGTTCTTTCGCTAACCTCTTACTTTCGTACTTTATTGTCACTTGGTTCATATACTAATCACTTGATTTCACATTAAGTTATACATTCCTTCATTCACTAATCATACCACCTCACTTGTTGTCGTACAACAATGACTCATAAGGTCCTGTAACCTTTCTAATCCAGTGCCTGCTACGGCTCACATAACATATACTCAATATTATGTATCAATCCATCAATTTCACTACACACTTCCATTCTTGGTGATTGTAGAATATTCATTACATTGAAAATACCTCTACTCCTTCTATCGATCCATGCCAAATTCCAATAATTTCACAAGCACACTACTATTAGTAGTACCTATATATAGACCACCAGATCATAATTTCTTTACAATTCTCATCATTGTCTTACACATGGCTATACACCTCAACTGTCCTATTCACTTATTACTGACACATCTGCCAATTTGAATCGGCATCCGTTAACTACAATGGTGCCTTCTTGGTACATTTATCTTATGTCATCCATGCAGATTTTCTCAACTTTTCCTTGTACACATACTACGTAATCACTTCATCTCACCTATGTTTACTCGACACTAACTCCTTATGGATTTCAATCCCATATTTCAATATCTCTCACATTAATAGTTTACCAACATCATAATTTTAAGTGGTAAAATCCCATAGGTTTAAACATCAATTATTCCACTTGTTTCTCTACATTAACCATCTCACTTTGTTTAAGTGTACATCATCCAGCAGGGGCTTATAACTTCTAATCAACATAAATATTCCACCCATGCTTAAGCATATCTGTTCTCATTTCTCAATAATCCTTCAGGTTCCAAATCTCTCACCTTGATGAAGTCTATTCACCAAGTCCACTTGTACATAATTGTCTTACTATATTATATATATACTTGGAAGTTTCACCAATACCATCTTCATAAAATGGATTCGTCTCGCATATATATTTATTATACCTAGTACCACAGGGTTCACCCATGCAAATACCGTACATATCATAGATTCGTTCACACTTTCACTTATAATAAAATTTTCCTTTAACTTTCATCAAAGTCAGACAAAATATTTAAGTCTGTTCTCCTTAGGTCTTTTAATATTCGTATTTTACATATTGCCATCTCTTGTCCAAGGAGCAGTTAACATTGCACCACAACATCAGGCTAAAGACTCACATCCGGTGCTCAAAGGTTGCCATGCAGGCTTCTCACGATGACCACGCATGTAACACAAAGGAATGAGTTGATCAGACCCACACTAAGGAATCACATATGCAGTAATCAATAAGAATCTACATACAACTATGAAACACATAACACAGCTACACACTATCAGAGTTTCCTAACAAAACTGCTCTTATACCATAAAATATAACAACCCGTTATGTACCGGTATTGTTAACATTAATTATGATATTAAGCGCAGTTACAATCACAACAATTCATTTAATAAGAATGCGAATAAACTTTTTCCGATTATTACGCGAGCAGTTGAAAACATAAAAAGCGTAATAATTAAAAGCTATGACCGTAACTGTAAACTCTTGCAAAATACTTATCTATACTATTTTAATAGTTTACTTTAATTATAATAAGACACTAAGGGGTTCCCATAAACCCACTTAGTCAATTTCACACTTTTGCGATTTCTACACATCCGAACAGGGTTCGGTCTATGAATTACTGCGGATGCACAGTAAAAACTCAATCCCTCATACCTTATTATCTTTCTTTATTACATAATTACCTTTCCAAAAAGCTATCACATGCTTGGTTCCGAGCCCGTTTGCTCCGGTTATCGCCGTTTGAAGTTGGACAAACAAAACTGCCAACTAACCCCGAAACAGCTCCAAACGTCCCTTACTCACAGAATTTTCTGCACTTAACTACTAGTCCAATGTCCCTTAAAATTTTACACCATAAACTAGACACCTCAATCTTAGATTTGATACATCGTATGCTTAATTTAACCAAGGAACGAAGTGGGAATCAATTTCCCAAAACAGACCCAAAACAGACCCCATGTGTAAAGTCCCACGTCGGTTGGAGAGGGGAACGAAGCATGCCATATATATGGGTGTGGATACCTTTCCTAGTGGAGGCCTTTTGGGGGTAACCCCAGAACGTAAAACCGTGAGTCCCGGAAGGGGGGCAAAGCGGACAATATCTGCTATAGGGATTGAGGCTGTTACAAATGGTATCAGAGCCTGGTCCTGGACCGGTGTGTACAGCAGGGACGCTGTATTCCCAGTGGGGGAGGATGTAAAGTCCCACATCAGTTGGAGAGGGGAACGAAGCATGCCATATATATGGGTGTGGATACCTTTCCTAGTGGAGGCCTTTTGGGGGTAACCCCAGAACGTAAAACCGTGAGTCCCGGAAGGGGGGCAAAGCGGACAATATCTGCTATAGGGATTGAGGCTGTTACAAATGGTATCAGAGCCTGGTCCTGGACCGGTGTGTACAGCAGGGACGCTGTATTCCCAGTGGGGGAGGATGTAAAGTCCCACATCGGTTGGAGAGGGGAACGAAGCATGCCATATATATGGGTGTGGATACCTTTCCTAGTGGAGGCCTTTTGGGGGTAACCCCAGAACGTAAAACCGTGAGTCCCGGAAGGGGGGCAAAGCGGACAATATCTGCTATAGGGATTGAGGCTGTTACACCATGTACAGGCCAGAACAGGGCAGAAACTTCCCCTTCCTGTACAGGGCTGCATGCTTCTCCAAAAATTACAAGATTTTCACACAATGTAGGGGACATCACAAGCTTCAAAATAGCGTATGGCACGTCCCTATCGGACCTATATGGAAGGAGATATGCTCTCCCGAAGTTCACTCAAAATTTGCCAATTCTACAGAAAATTCGCCAGAGTTTCCTTTGTATTTCCTAAAATCCCCAAATTTGCATAAGTTGTTTAGCACCACAAATGTACCTAAAATCCAGCAGTAATCCAATGGGTGGCACACACAAGGACCAGCAATGCCTTGGGGCTCTTACAACCCAATTCAGTTCACAATTTATTACACAGTTTATACCATATAGCTCATTTATAATTCTTACTCATTTCAATCACAAAAGTCCACTTACATGCAATTTCTCAACATAACATAAACCGTAGATCTAATATAGGCCTAAAGCTCTTCCATCATTTTGCATCAAGTATCATTATACCATTACATTTCTCAATTACATATCACATATTACAATTCATGCCTTTCACTTACATCTTTCAACATAAAACTTAGAATGATAAATATGATAACACTTAAGCAAAATATACATGTTCATGGATAATTAACAACAACACTTCATGATCTTCCTATGGGCCTCTTGCCCGTCACTCCTGTGCCACTGCTACCTCATAAAATAGATGCCCCGAGACGGGGAGAGATATATGAATATATCTCAGTAACCCAGAGGTTCTGGAGAAAACTTCGCCCAATGCTTCACTTCGATGTATATAAATAGTATGAAACAACATCACTTAAAGCGGGATAAAGCAAGGGATTTAGAGAAGAGGGGGATTATCAGAATACAAATACGGCATGCGGGAATGGTAGCTACCAATACCACGCACTGTCCTCGGCTATAAGCCTATGGGTACTACCCCTGGCGTGTTCCAAGAACAACCCACCAAGGTACCCCTTCCAACCATATACACCTGAGACTTCCTAGTGTGCTCCTATCCGGATTACACACCACGACCCTGGGTCAACTGGAACTCCCTCTCGGAGACCTATCAGGTGAAAGTCCGGAAACTTGCCCGAAGGCTAAACTATCTACTGGCCAGTGATCCGGTACATATAGTACCCTCATAAATGCTAATGCATGCTTATGCTATTCTACACTACTCATACACACTTCCTACCGTTGCCATCAACTGGCAAGGTGAAACAAAAAGGGGAACAAGCCCCAGTACCAAGAGGTTACCTTAAATATTAATCCACTAAGCTCCGCAGCAGCTTAATCCACAACTTGGTACACAACGGAATGCCTACATAGAGGAAATATCCAATCACTTAAAAAATCAAGCAACACATGGAATTTCACAATTATACATGTGTTAACCCATTCACTTACCTCTATCCACTTGGTCCAGGACCTAGGGCAGTCCACTGTTTCACTGTTCCGGGTTTAAATCCACGTACGGCAACCTATACAACCATATATAGCCGTCAGTTTCAGTCAAATTATGACATAACGCGAAAACGTCAAAAATCCTCCCCACCACATGGATGGTTCAGCCAACATAGTGCATTTTTAGGATTTATTTTTCTAAATTTTCTTTCTGATTTTATTACATTTCCTTAGGTTACTAAAAGGCTAGTTCAATCACCATTTTTCTGTTTTACGACTTTTACGCATCGTTTTGTGAAATATTTCACTCTAGGCTCATTAGGCCAATTTCACCACTTATTGTTTTTGCATTGATCCTTCCACATGCCAATCACCACACAACCCCTCTAATTACCTTTTTAACACATAACACATCACTCAAAATTTTCCAAAACATCCATTCCCCAATTTACCTCAAATGGCCGAATTCTCACTAGTTCACATCCAATGAATTTCCATCAATTTTAAATACTCCACACCTCATATCATCCTATTATATCATCATACAATCATAAAACCACTCACCAATACACTCCTAACACGTTTTCAAAGTTCAAAGTCTTGACACCTCAAAATTTTACTAAGTTAAAAAACATAATTTTTCACTTAAAATTTTCATTGCATTTCTAGCATTAATACATCATTCTAAGGCATTATCATCTAATAGACATTTCCCATTTGAGCTCTCTAACACAACACATCACAAAATCCCTCTTTAGGGTCAAAAATCCAAATTCAAAAATCAACCAATGAAATGTTGAAATAACTCACCCAAATGCAAGATATATGGCTCCTCCTAAGCATACTCCACCATTGGAGCATGAAAAAGCTTCATGAACACCAAAAATTCTCATAAAACCGCAACTGAAATGGGGCTAGATCTCCTCACACACACGATTTCAAGGCTGAAGAGTGGTACCAATGGCTTTAGAAGGTGTTTTCCATCAAGTTTCAAGACAAGAATCACTTGATTTGGTGGAGAAATGGTGTAGTTATGATCCAAAGGAATTTTGGCTCATGAAGGGGTGGGGGTTATTAGTGTAACGCCCTCCCTTGTATGCATCCAAGAGAGTCGTTTGCTAAGCGGAATTAGAGTCGTTAACGTCACATGAGCTAACAAATAATCTCATAGCAGTATACAAATACGTAAGGCATTTCAATAGTTCTTATCACATCTGTTTGGATGATAAAAAGTGTTTCAAGTGATTTAGAAAGAGCACGTTTGGGGCTTCGCGTGCATATAAAATAATAGTAAATCAGAGTTCATTTGCTCATAAAAACACACCCGTAAGGTGCACTGTAAAAATTTCAGCACTTAGATTCTTTTCACAAAGGTTTTCCAAAATAGCCGCTGTTCATCAAAGTTCAAGATAAAATAGAGGTGATAAAGTCTACAGTCATCCAAGAGTACCAAAATATCAATCATTACAGTCATCCAATCAAACAAACAGCAACAGTACAAGTCCATTCATCAGCAAGCAACAGCAAACATCACGTCTTCATGTGCTTTTACGTCCTCCTGCCATTTAGGAAAATAGCAGCCCCGAAGGGGTGAGAATAATCCCAGTAGTGTGGCAACAAAACCAGTAATATAACAGTATTAACTAGGCACAAAATCATAAACAGTCACTTCAACATATCCTTGTTCCTTTTTCCTTTTCCTTTTCATCATATTCATATATTGCGTATATAACGCCTTTCCTTTGCGCTTTTAGCACCGTCGTGCGCGCACTTCACAGTGGAATCAAATATACCCTTGGCACCTGAGCTCCATGTGGATTCCAACTGTGGGCCTATGCGGACTGATGCCAAGTGTCCCATACCCCCGTACCTTGGGGATGCCTATATGATGCTTGCTCAAACACATGGTCCTGTACATAACTATTCTAAAACAAGGCCTATATGATTTTGATACATGCATGTCATGCTATGCTTTCACACACACAAAGCGTAAAAATGCGGTATGATGTAAGGTGCATGCTTATATACCTTTCATATAGCCATCACGGCACATATACTTTTCATATGCGTTATGCTGCCACA
This sequence comes from Gastrolobium villosum, assembly GCA_032173675.1. Classification (NCBI taxonomy): domain Eukaryota; kingdom Viridiplantae; phylum Streptophyta; class Magnoliopsida; order Fabales; family Fabaceae; genus Gastrolobium; species Gastrolobium villosum. Next base: position 23,327 of record JAVKPL010007972.1, on the reverse strand, counting down.
TAACGTCTTTACCTCATAATCATATAGCCATCACGGCACATTTTTGGCAGTTTCCTTTCATCATAATGGAACATAATATTTTTACGGCATATGGAGCATCATGTCACAATTTCATACCAATAGTCAATAGTCACATTAGGTAATATCGCCTGACACTTACCTTTGCGTGCCTTAAATATTACCAAACAGCAGCGAAGTATCTCACTTCTTAAGCGCACCTAAATCAATTACAACCAATCATTTACAGTGGCTATTTACAGCAGAAACAGTGAGCATACAGCAGTATCTTACAGTGGAAAACAATGAGCATACAACAGTGTTTTACAGCAGAAAAACAGTGAGCATACAACAGTGTTTTACAGCAGAAAAACAGTGAGCATACAGCAGTGTTTTTACAGCAGAAAACAGTGACGTTTGTGCTTAAAACAGTGAGCAGAAACAGTGAGTTGTTCTTTAAAACAGTGAGCAGAAAATAGTGGTATTTTCCTTAAAAACAGTGGACAGAAACAGTGACGTTTTACAGCAGAAAAACAGTAGCACCTTACAGCAGAAACAGTGAACGTTTTAAAACAGAAACAGTGACGTTTTACAGCAGAAAAACAGTAGCACCTTACAGCAGAAACAGTGAACGTTTTAAAACAGAAACAGTGACGTTTTACAGCAGAAAAACAGTAGCACCTTACAGCAGAAACAGTGAACGTTTTAAAACAGAAACAATGACATCTTGGACCTCAAAACAGTGGCAGAACAGTAGCATTAGACAGTGGCATTTGAACATCAAAACAGTGGCATAAGGAGTGTCATTTATGCATCAAAACAGTGGCATGAATGGTTGCATTTGAACATGAAACAGTGGCATAGGTAGAGGTATTTGCACATCAAAACAGTGGCATAAAGAGGGATTTTTGAACATCACGACAGTGGCATAAATGGTGATTAAAACAGTGGCATAAATGTGCAGAAACAGTGGCATATAAAGGACTAAAACAGTGGCATTTGTGTGCAGAAACAGTGGCATATAATGGACTAAAACAGTGAGTATTTTATGCAGAAACAGCGGCATGTGGAGCACCAAAACAGTGGCACAAGTGTGCAGAAACAGTGGCATCAAAATGGTGATTTTGAGGAACCGAAACAGTGAGCATTTCATCTTCAAAACAGTGGCACATTCATAGGGAAACAGTGGCATTTTCATACAAAAACAGTGACATATATATTCCTCAAAACAGTGGGCATTAACTTAAGCATGATCATGAGACTTCCATTCCATAACTTAAGCATACAAATCATCAAGAAATAGCTCCACCATTCTACTTTTACCACGCTCATACTTTAATCCAAAACCACACATAATCAAGGAGACATTCAAGCACACACACATGGTTACACAATGAAAGTGTTCTAAGTTCAAGGCCTACCTCTTGTAGCACACACTTCACCACACCCTTTCTAGCTCTACTTCACAACAAGTCCCCACTTCCTATGATGATCTATGCGCACACAAGGTGAGGAGGAACAAACTTGGACAGCTTCAAGGTTGAGGACAAGGCTGGACAGTGAGGGAAGGTGAGTTGTCTTAGCAAAGTCTTCTTGCTCCAAGGAAGCTTGTAGGTTCGGCTAGGAGAGTGAGGGAATGAGGGAGGAAAGTTGGCTGCACCTGTACATGAGGCCAGCCCCTTCCTATGCGCATACTTAAAGGGAAAGTGAGGGGGGTTGCAATGATGCAACACTAAGGCAGAAATATGGTTGCTTGTGTAGGTGGGACTGCATACTTGGGCTGAACAAGCAAAGGGTTGCTTCTAACATACACTAAGCACATGCAAGGAGTGAGGAGAGATATGTTCAGATCTGAATGCTGTCCTAAGTCAGAATTTTTTCTGCACAAACAGCCAAGTCTTGCGCACATGGAGGAGTGGAAGGAGGTGTCATTTGTGGCAGCCCAAAAATCTGGTTTGATGCAGCCTTGTGCGCACATGATGGGGTGAAATGCAGCCCAAAAATCTTCTTTGGTTGCATGTGGAAACAAGGGCAGATTTGGCTCATGATGGACTGCCAAAAGCATGCAAAAATCTGCACATTTCAGCCTCATGATGGAAGGTGTAAGATGGTTCTCCAAGTCAACAAGTTAGGCAGTTTTGTGTCATAGAAAAATCTGCTCCAAGACACCTCCATGTGCGCCAAAAAGGAGAAGAATGCAGCCTAAAATCTTGCTAAATTGTACAAGTGTCTTCCATGCAATGAAGTTGAAATCAAGTGATGCACAAGCCAAGTGAGGTGGCGGTCAAACAAGAGGAAAAATTGACAGATTTTTCTAAGTATTTTCTACCCTTTGTGCGCATGAATGAGAAGGAAATTACATCAAGCCATGTGAAGGTGCCTTGGTGCACAAACAACCTTGTTGGACAAGGCTTAGGGAATTATGTGTGGGTTTAACTTTGGGCTGAACTTGATGGATCCAATAAGGCAAGCCTAAAGGTGGCAAGTCCACACACACTAGCCAACTTCCAAAGTCCAATGAACACTAAGGTCTATAACACACAATCAAATTACTCATATGATAAAATTCACATGTCTACATATGTATCCTCCTATGATTTAATTTAAATACTTACCTTAGTCTTATCCAAGGATAAAGGTCAAACAATTCACAAGCCATCACACATAAACCATACATCCGAAATCTACACATACATCTATAACATATAGTACTTATGTATTTTACTAATTATGCGGGATGTTACACTCTCCCCACCAAATAGGAATTTTGTCCGCAAAATAAACTTACTTAAGAGCTAAACAGTTCTGGATAGCGTCTCTGAATGTCGTCCTCGCGCTCCCAAGTGGCTTCAGCTGCTGATCTGTTGTTCCATAATACTTTCACCAAAGGGATCTCCTTAGAACGGAGTCGCTTGACGGATCTTTCAAGGATTTGCAACGGTTGCACTTGATACGTCAGATTTTCCTTTAGTTCCACTTCTTCTGGCTGTAACACGTGAGATGGATCAGAGAGATACCTCCGTAGCTGCGACACATGAAATACATTGCGAATTCCTGACAGATTGGGTGGTAAAGCCAACCGGTATGCAGACTCTCCAATCCGGTCCATAATCAGATACGGTCCTAAGTACCGAGGACTTAACTTCTTAACTCCCATTCTCCTTCCGAGTCCCGATGTAGGTGTGATTCTCAAAAATACATGGTCTCCGACTTCGAAAGATAGAGGCTTATGACGCTTGTCGTAATAACTCTTCTGTCTGGCCTGAGCCCTCTGCATATTTTCTCGAATCTTCTTTACTTGTTCGGATGTTTCTTGAATTAGATCAGGTCCTAACATACTTCGCTCACCCACTTCCGTCCAGCACAAAGGTGATCTGCATTTTCTCTCATACAGAGCTTCGTACGGTGCCATCTGAATACTGGAGTGGTAACTATTGTTGTAAGCGAATTCAATCAAAGAGAGATAGTTATCCCAGCTGCCTCCTAACTCCAAAACACATGCTCGTAACATGTCCTCTAATGCTTGAATGGTGCGTTCCGTCTGTCCATCGGTCTGCGGATGGTAAGCAGTACTTAACCTCAAGTGGGTCCCTAATGCTCCTTGAAAAGATTCCCAAAACTTAGATGTAAACTTGGGATCACGATCGCTGACAATACTCGTAGGAACTCCATGCAGCTTCACAATCTCCTGCAGATAAATTCTAGCAAGCCTCTCTGTATCATACGTGGTTCTAACACGCAAGAAATGAGCTGACTTCGTTAAACGATCAACAATCACCCAGATAGAATCATATCCTTCTCGCGTCCGAGGAAGTCCAACTACAAAATCCATCGCAATACTGTCCCACTTCCATTCGGGAATCTCCAAAGGTTGAAGAAGTCCCGAGGGTTTCTGATGTTCGTACTTCACCTTCTGACAAGTTAAGCACCGAGATACATACTCAGCAATATCATGCTTCATACCCGGCCACCAAAACGAGGTCTTCAAATCATGGTACATCTTCGTGGATCCAGGATGAACTGCATACTTACCCTTGTGAGCTTCCTGTAAAACTTCTTGCTTCAACTCTTCATTCGGCACAACCAGCCGTCCTTGAAATCTCCAAACATCATTCTCATCCTTTACAACATCTTGGTTGCCAACCAAATCACGGACTAACTCTTCATCTTTCTGAGCCTCCTTAATTCTACTGATCAATTCATTCTCCACCTTTAAATTTCCCAATCTTATGCTATTCCCTCTCTCGTCTACCGATAAGTTCAAGTCTCGAAAGGCCTCAACCAATTTCAGCTCTTCCATCATCAGAGTTGCAGTGTGCAGTGTCTTCCTACTCAAGGCGTCAGCTACCACGTTTGCCTTTCCTGGGTGGTATTTAAGTTCAAAATCATAGTCCTTCAGAAATTCCATCCACCGTCGTTGCCGCATATTCAGCTCCTTCTGGTCGAACAAATACTTCAAACTCTTATGATCGCTGAACACGTCAAACTGCGAACCATACAAGTGGTGCCTCCAGATTTTAAGTGCGAACACTATAGCTGCTAACTCCAAATCGTGCGTAGGATAATTTTCTTCGTGAGGCTTTAGTTGTCGAGATGCATAAGCTACCGCCATACGATCCTGCATCAACACGCATCCAAGTCCTTTCAGCGACGCATCGCAGTATACTTCGAACTTTCGGGTAGGATCCGGAATCGTGAGTACGGGAGCACTCGTTAACCTATTCTTCAGTTCCAAGAAACACTCTTCACAAGCTTCGGTCCACTCAAAAGGCTTGTCCTTCCGAGTGAGACGGGTAAGAGGTTGCACTATCTGATAGAAATTCTGGATAAACCTTCGATAGTATCCAGCAAGACCTAAGAAACTTCTTACTTCGGTGACGGTCTTGGGTCGTTCCCAATTCATGACAGCTTCAACTTTGCTGGGGTCCACCGCGATACCTTCTGATGAAATGACATGGCCCAGAAACTGGACCTCTTTAAGCCAAAACTCGCACTTCGACCATTTCGCGTACAACTGCTTCTCCTTCAAGATTTGCAAGACAATCCTCAGATGTTCCGCGTGCAGCTCTTCATTAGCTGAGTAAATCAGGATATCGTCGATAAACACAATAACAAACTGATCAAGAAAGGGGCGGAAGATGCGGTTCATGTAGTCCATGAATACCGCTGGAGCATTCGTAAGTCCGAATGGGATCACCTGATATTCGTAGTGCCCATAACGAGTCCAAAAGGCTGTTTTCGGAATATCCTCCGGTTTGACCCGGATCTGATGGTATCCCGATCGTAAATCTATCTTGGAAAAGACTCTGGCTCCTCTCAGCTGGTCCATCAAATCGTCGATCCTCGGTAGCGGATACTTATTCTTCACCGTTACTTTGTTCAGCTGGCGGTAATCTACACACAGACGTAAACTTCCATCTTTCTTCTTAATCAAGATGGCTGGAGCACCCCATGGGGAGGTACTCGGTCTGATGAATTCCTTTGCCAAAAGCTCTTCTATCTGCTTCTTCAACTCTCGCAGTTCCAACGGCGCCATACGATACGGGGCAATGGAGATTGGTCCAACTCCAGGAACAAGTTCGATAGAAAATTCTATTTCCCTATGAGGAGGCAATCGAGGTATTTCATCCGGGAATACCTCCTCGAATTCTCTAACTACCGGTACATTCTGGATTTGATTGTCAACCGAGGTCTCAGCCTCGATCGACAAAAGATACCCTGCTGCTCCCTTGCGGAGCTCTTTTCTAACTTGCAATAAGGAAATGAGAGAGAAAGGTTGAAAATTACCATCTTTCGCAGGAACAACAACTTTCCCCGCTCGACAGTCCAACGTTATCCCGTTTTCCGTCAACCAGTCCATACCAATAATCACATCAAAGTTGAATACCGGCAGGACCACCAAGTTAACTGTATACGTGTTCCCTTCATACTGTAAGATAACACCTCTGCAGATCTCTGAGGCTGTGCACGATCCTCCAGTAGGTGTGCTGATGTGTAACTCATAAGGTAACGGGGTTGGGGTGATGCCTATACTCATAGCGGTATGCTTTGCCATAAAAGAGCCAGACGCTCCAGAATCAAAGATAACAGAAATTGGGTGACCATTTAAAGTGACATTACCTTTGATCAGGTTGGGAAACTTCTGTGCCTCATTTGCATCCAATGTGAACACCCGTGCTTGCGTAGGCTGTTGATCAGCGTTCTGGGGGCATTTGTAAGCAAAATGTCCTTGCTGGCCACATCTGAAACATGCATTGTTGTTCTTGCGACAGACTCCAAAGTGATTCTTTCCACATGTAGCACAAACAGTCGCGCCCTGACGTCCAGTCGACGATTGACCCACCGTATAGCTTCTCTTAAAATTTCCAGGCCGCGCCTGCATCTGCGTGCCTCTGCCTCGACCCCTACCAGGTGCCGTCCTGAAGAACCTGCCTGCTCTGTTTCCTCCGTGGAGTTGGGTTGGTTGCTTGTTCAAATTCTTGGCCTCATTGATGATTCCTTCCGCCTGACGACTCTGATTGATAAGCTCCGGAAGTGTACGATTAGCCGTTGTCAAAATGAGCTTGCGAATTTCCGGATGTAATCCGCTCTCGAACTTCTCCACCTGCCATTCTTCATCATAAATGTTCCGGTCAAAGTTGGCGTACTCGATCAGCTGCCCAAATTTTGCAATGTACTCATTAACCGTCATGTTATCCTGCCTGAGTGACAGCAGTTCAGTGTGCTTCATTCTTCTCATTGCCTTAGGAAAATACTTGTCCAAAAATACTTGTCTGAACACGGCCCATGTCAGTTCAACGTCCTGAGCTCTCAGCAGAGCCCTCGCACCAGTCCACCATGTTAAAGCTTCTCCCATCAGCTGGTACGACGCGTAATCAGTCTTCTGCGCTTCCGGGCATGCCATGCGTTCGAAGATATGCTCGATCATCTGCAGCCACTTCGCTGCAGCCTCGGGGTTGTCTTCACCCTCAAAGGTAGGTGGTTGGAAGTTGCGGAAGTCTTTCAACCTCCGACGGGCAATTTCTTCTGCATTCTCATGCAGTGGGGGTTGGTTCTGATTCTGTTGCCTATGGTCGCGCCATTCTTGGCTCATATTCTGGATAAACGTTGCCAGTCCCCCAATGGTAGTGATAAGATCCTCTTCCGCACTGCCAGACCTTCCCCGAGTTGAACCGCGACCACCTGCCATGATTCTGCACTCACAATATCAGGAAATGAGTTGATCAGGCTCACCGCAAGTTATTCATGGCAGCAGTCCCAAGTAGGTACTCGGGTTCAATTCGGACAAGTTAACTATGCATCCGAGTCTTATCACAGAACAGTCTAAACAATCTAACTATCCTAGTCAATATATACTCAAGCACTTAAACTATAGCACATTTAGACCGTCAATCAGCAGATAAACACAATCAACAATCAATTCAATCAATCACAAGCAAATCCATGGACCAAACTGCTCTGATACCAATTAGTGTAACGCCCTCCCTTGTATGCATCCAAGAGAGTCGTTTGCTAAGCGGAATTAGAGTCGTTAACGTCACATGAGCTAACAAAGAATCTCATAGCAGTATACAAATCCGTAAGGCATTTCAATAGTTCTTATCACATCTGTTTGGATGATAAAAAGTGTTTCAAGTGATTTAGAAAGAGCACGTTTGGGGCTTCGCGTGCATATAAAATAATAGTAAATCAGAGTTCATTTGCTCATAAAAACACACCCGTAAGGTGCACTGTAAAAATTTCAGCACTTAGATTCTTTTCACAAAGGTTTTCCAAAATAGCCGCTGTTCATCAAAGTTCAAGATAAAATAGAGGTGATAAAGTCTACAGTCATCCAAGAGTACCAAAATATCAATCATTACAGTCATCCAATCAAACAAACAGCAACAGTACAAGTCCATTCATCAGCAAGCAACAGCAAACATCACGTCTTCATGTGCTTTTACGTCCTCCTGCCATTTAGGAAAATAGCAGCCCCGAAGGGGTGAGAATAATCCCAGTAGTGTGGCAACAAAACCAGTAATATAACAGTATTAACTAGGCACAAAATCATAAACAGTCACTTCAACATATCCTTGTTCCTTTTTCCTTTTCCTTTTCATCATATTCATATATTGCGTATATAACGCCTTTCCTTTGCGCTTTTAGCACCGTCGTGCGCGCACTTCACAGTGGAATCAAATATACCCTTGGCACCTGAGCTCCATGTGGATTCCAACTGTGGGCCTATGCGGACTGATGCCAAGTGTCCCATACCCCGGTACCTTGGGGATGCCTATATGATGCTTGCTCAAACACATGGTCCTGTACATAACTATTCTAAAACAAGGCCTATATGATTTTGATACATGCATGTCATGCTATGCTTTCACACACACAAAGCGTAAAAATGCGGTATGATGTAAGGTGCATGCTTATATACCTTTCATATAGCCATCACGGCACATATACTTTTCATATGCGTTATGCTGCCACATAACGTCTTTACCTCATAATCATATAGCCATCACGGCACATTTTTGGCAGTTTCCTTTCATCATAATGGAACATAATATTTTTACGGCATATGGAGCATCATGTCACAATTTCATACCAATAGTCAATAGTCACATTAGGTAATATCGCCTGACACTTACCTTTGCGTGCCTTAAATATTACCAAACAGCAGCGAAGTATCTCACTTCTTAAGCGCACCTAAATCAATTACAACCAATCATTTACAGTGGCTATTTACAGCAGAAACAGTGAGCATACAGCAGTGTCTTAAAGTGGAAAATAGTGAGCATACAACAGTGTTTTACAGCAGAAAAACAGTGAGCATACAGCAGTGTTTTACAGCAGAAAAACAGTGAGCATACAACAGTGTTTTTACAGCAGAAAACAGTGACGTTTGTGCTTAAAACAGTGAGCAGAAACAGTGAGTTGTTCTTTAAAACAGTGAGCAGAAAACAGTGGTATTTTCCTTAAAAACAGTGGACAGAAACAGTGACGTTTTACAGCAGAAAAACAGTAGCACCTTACAGCAGAAACAGTGAACGTTTTAAAACAGAAACAGTGATGTTTTACAGCAGAAAAACAGTAGCACCTTTCAGCAGAAACAGTGAACGTTTTAAAACAGAAACAGTGACGTTTTACAGCAGAAAAACAGTAGCACCTTACAGCAGAAACAGTGAACGTTTTAAAACAGAAACAGTGACATCTTGGACCTCAAAACAGTGGCAGAACAGTGGCATTAGACAGTGGCATTTGAACATCAAAACAGTGGCATAAGGAGTGTTATTTATGCATCAAAACAGTGGCATGAATGGTTGCATTTGAACATGAAACAGTGGCATAGGTAGAGGTGTTTGCACATCAAAACAGTGGCATAAAGAGGGATTTTTGAACATCACGACAGTGGCATAAATGGTGATTAAAAAAGTGGCATAACTGTGCAGAAATAGTGGCATATAATGGACTAAAACAGTGGCATTTGTGTGCAGAAACAATGGCATATAATGGACTAAAACAGTGAGTATTTTATGCAGAAACAGCGGCATGTGGAGCACTAAAATAGTGGCACAAGTGTGCAGAAACAGTGGCATCAAAATGGTGATTTTGAGGAACCGAAACAGTGAGCATTTCATCTTCAAAACAGTGGCACATTCATAGGGAAACAATGGCATTTTCATACAAAAACAGTGACATATATATTCCTCAAAACAGTGGGCATTAACTTAAGCATGATCATGAGACTTCCATTCCATAACTTAAGCATACAAATCATCAAGAAATAGCTCCACCATTCTACTTTTATCATGCTCATACTTGAATCCAAAACCACACATAATCAAGGAGACATTCAAGCACACACACATGGTTACACAATGAAAGTGTTCTATGTTCAAGGCCTACCTCTTGTAGCACACACTTCACCACACCCTTTCTAGCTCTACTTCACAACAAGTCCCCACTTCCTATGATGATCTATGCGCACACAAGGTGAGGAGGAACAAACTTGGACAACTTCAAGGTTGAGGACAAGGCTGGACAGTGAGGGAAGGTGAGTTGTCTTAGCAAAGTCTTCTTGCTCCAAGGAAGCTTGTAGGTTCGGCTAGGAGAGTGAGGGAGATGAGGGAGGAAAGTTGGCTGCACTTGTACATGAGGCCAGCCCTTCCCTATGCGCATACTTAAAGGAGGTGAGGAGGGGTTGCAATGATGCAACACTAAGGCAGAAATCTGGTTGCTTGTGCAGGTGGGACTGCATACTTGGGCTGAACAAGCAAAGGGTTGCTTCTAACATACACTAAGCACATGCAAGGAGTGAGGAGAGATATGTTCAGATCTGAATGCTGTCCTAAGTCAGAATTTTTTCTGCACAAACAGCCAAGTCTTGCGCACATGGAGGAGTGGAAGGAGGTGTCATTTGTGGCAGCCCAAAAATCTGGTTTGATGCAGCCTTGTGCGCACATGATGGGGTGAAATGCAGCCCAAAAATCTTCTTTGGTTGCATGTGGAAACAAGGGCAGATTTGGCTCATGATGGACTGCCAAAAGCATGCAAAAATCTGCACATTTCAGCCTCATGATGGAAGGTGTAAGATGGTTCTCCAAGTCAACAAGTTAGGCAGTTTTGTGTCATAGAAAAATCTGCTCCAAGACACCTCCATGTGCGCCAAAAAGGAGAAGAATGCAGCCTAAAATCTTGCTAAATTGTACAAGTGTCTTCCATGCAATGAAGTTGAAATCAAGTGATGCACAAGCCAAGTGAGGTGGCGGTCAAACAAGAGGAAAAATTGACAGATTTTTCTAAGTATTTTCTACCCTTTGTGCGTATGAATGAGAAGGAAATTACATCAAGCCATGTGAAGGTGCCTTGGTGCACAAACAACCTTGTTGGACAAGGCTTAGGGAATTATGTGTGGGTTTAACTTTGGGCTGAACTTGATGGATCCAATAAGGCAAGCCTAAAGGTGGCAAGTCCACACACACTAGCCCACTTCCAAAGTCCAATGAACACTAAGGTCTATAACACACAATCAAATTACTCATATGATAAAATTCACATGTCTACATATGTATCCTCCTATGATTTAATTTAAATACTTACCTTAGTCTTATCCAAGGATAAAGGTCAAACAATTCGCAAGCCATCACACATAAACCATACATCCGAAATCTACACATACATCTATAACATATAGTACTTATGTATTTTACTAATTATGCGGGATGTTACACTGTGTTTTCTTGCGCAAAATAGGAGGGAGAAGGAAAGAAGAAGGTGATGAATAGTGAAGGTGGTGAGGTGGCTTAAGTGGAACTTAAGTGGGCGGGTCCCACGCGATTTAAAATTCATCCGACTTTCACTAAACGTCCAAATATTCAAAATTTATTTAGAAACTCCAATTTTTAACATTAACTAATGTCCTTTAATTATACTTGATCAGATGAATCCGGAGTTTTCCGGTCATTCGGAGAAAATACTATTTTAAGCTATTGCGCGCGCTATTGGCACGCTTCCCCAAACTGACTTAATTCCACCAAAATTTATCAAAATTCATATTTCCTAACTCTATAAACCATTTATAACTCATATTTGAAATCTAGAGCTCAAAACTCAACTGGCACGTTTTACGGTGCAATCGTACTGCGGTATTTTTACCCGCGAAAAATACTATTCACTGATTTTTTCTGAAACTTGCCTATCCACTCAATTTTTTGTTCTCAATCCATTTCCATGGTTATTTTTATCATCTGAGACCTTATACTCAATTTTTATCTTCCTAGGGTTGTGTGCATGGCTAATTACCGTTTTGCTCTTTCTTTGTATTTTGGCCTAATCTTTAGGATTTTCACTAATTCTTCACTTAATCACTCATTTAATATTTTAATACTTAATTTAAAATTGCGATGTGTTATAGCTTCTCACTCTCAGCTTCGTTTGGGGTATTATGTTGACTTTTTTTTGTTTGTCATTTTTTTTCTTATGAGAAGTACTAGTGCATGTATGAATGGAACTTTCTTTGCTTTATACAATTATTTTCTTTGCTTAGTATCTACAGTGGGAGGCCTACAAGGCCTGTAGGCTATGTCAGGCTTTTTTATTTTTTAAAATAGACCGAGCTTAGCCTACAAATAAAGCCTTTAATAGGCCAGTTGGCCATAGGCTGAATTTTTTTTATGTAGGCTTGGGCCAGGAAGGCCAAAGCCCAGTCCAACCCATTTACACCCCTATTTGAGACACAAAATCGATTGACTGGATATGTTATTATATTTTTTGGTTGGCATTGTTCTCATTAAGATAGTTGCGTGGTGGGGTATAAGAGAAACAAAAATATAAAAATAAAAATTGGAACTCACAGAGAGAAAGACAGATCACAATGTAGAGAGCCTTTTTTTTTTTGCTTTAGAGATATAGAAAGAGAGAGAACAAGAGAGAGGTGTTTGAGTTTGAACTTTGAAGTTGAAGTGTTAGAGAGAACTAAGAGAAAATGCAGATGTTGAATATCAGACAGGTAGAGAGAGATGTGAGGGGGAAATGAACGTTGTAGTAAAAGACTAAGAGCCTAGATATTTCAAATCGAGGGTAATTTTGTAAATTCCATCTACATTCCCAGTAATATTTTACTATCAACCAAACATAGTATTAGGAAAATTCACCCAATATTCCCGAGAATATTTCCGCCTACCAAACAGCGTTTTGTTAACATTCTTGAAAAAGTTAATTTCCCATGATATTCCTGGAAATCTTGATTCACGGATAAAAAGATTTTCTCTTCTACCAAACGCCCATTAGTTTATTTTGAAGGAATAACCTATGTTGCATTGACACCAAACACCGAACGGGACACGAGACAAGACATGAAACTCCTTTACGTTAATTTTAAAAAATGTTAGATTTTGACATGTTAGGACACTTTTTGATATTAAATATTATTTTTAATTTATGTAGTGTATATTATATTTCATATTCAATAACTTAAATAAAAAGCTAAACTTATAATACTCATCAATCTTGCAAAGAAACGTAAGAAATCAGAAATATTTATATCAAACTCAATAAATTGGTAATCGTAATCCAACGAATCTAATAATTGGAACTAAAACATAACACAATGTAACTTTTGAACCTTCTTTTGAGTCTCTGCAACGCGTATTGGAGTGTCGGAATGTCAGAACAACACGTCAGATTTTTTTAAGTATCGGTGCATCATAGAGAATAACCGCCTCTACTTAGCTCGATCACTATTTGCATTGATTTGTCCAAACATGAACAATTTGCTTAACTTAACCATGAAATCTATTAGAGAGCAAGAGATCCCTCTTGCTAAGGGAATGAATATGTGTGTGATTAGATTATACTTACTCACTTTCTTTGTGACTAATGCTCAATAAAATTAACAAAGTCTCAGGGCCTCTATCAACTATTTCCTTCTTCTTCAGCCTGCTCCATTGTGGATTCTCCTCTTACTATACATGCTCGTCTGAGCCATTGATGGGACGTAAATTCGTTCCCATCTAAGCCCATTTTGATGGCAAAATACCATCCATTCCCTCATCTGATGAGCAACTTCAGCATGAAAATCACTTGTTTTACACTTTAGTGACAAAAACACAGTTGCGGAACGGATGATGACGTAACCCTTTGGAAAATATATTAAAAAGGGAACGGATTGAGAGCATTTATTGCACCTGCTCCACTCATTAATGCTTCTAGTCACTTTGCAGGAAATGTGGAAATAATGTCTTCATAAAGCAGAGGCGGTGCACCACTTAAGCAGCCAGAAACGTGAAAAGCAGGGAATGAAGAGCTCTCATTGGCTGAGGAAACAACCATACACGGGGGACTGCAAGAAAATGGCTAATCTCAACAGAAGCCGTCCCATCCAACAATTTGCAAGCTTCCAAACACTGTTGCCACCGCCCCAGCCATACAACCCAGAAACCAACTCCAAGAGATTTTACAAAATTGCCACTCACTATTCTGCCTATAAATAGAACGTCCCAAACACGAAGACATCTTCGAATTCATAAGGGACAAAATTCCTTAAGAAGAGATCACCTAGTATTATTAGTAGTTTAGTTTTGTATAGTTGTAATTATAGTTAAGTGACAACACTTCTTCTTATTCTGTATCATTCACTTGAGACTCCTCACGAGCATCAACCATCTTCTCCACTTTATATTTTGTTGTAACCTTTCTTGCTTCAATTTAATATAAGTGTTTCTTCTTTCCTTTCCATTTGTTATCTCTGAACTGAATCTCGGGTCTATGGGACTTCAGCTTAGGATAATTGTGTTTAAGTTAACAACCATGGACTAAACTATCTGTGGAACGGATAAACTGCAAAACTCTTAAAGAATTATTTTCAAAACTCTTGACTGAAGCTTTTTGTATTTCTCTGGCTAAGTAAGTTATATTCATTGTGTATCAATGGAAATTGAACACATACTGAGAAAGGAACTTCCATAAGGAAGGGATTTCAGACAGCTTAGGCAGTGGGGGAAGGTAGTGTTTTGGCAACAACATTATTGGTTACCTTAGGAATAAGGGGTCACTTCATCCATTTTAAGGTTCTGTACCAAGTACCTGTTGGAGTCAAATGAGCCATAGGAATGTGGAAACTTGTGAGCCATCTAGTCCATGAGTTAAGGAATCAGAGTTGGCAGTTAAGAAACTGGGAAAAGCCAAAAGGTGCTAAGTCTTGAGCAGAGAAAATAACTGTTTAAGAATGGAGCAGCAAATCCGTTCCTTGTGTGAAAACTATTTTTAAAACCATCCACCTTGTTGTCTCTTGATTATAGTTATTACTGTTTTATTTTTACTTTATTCAATCTTGTATCTATCAACCTCCGATGATTATTATCACACCTTCTCTTAAACAGGAAGGATCACATATATAACGAAGCGAGTAGTTGTTTGCCACCAGACCAAACTTACTGTTCTTAAGGAAAGTTGTCAAGGCAGGAAGGAACGTTTGACCAAATAGCTCAATCACTAACTTTTCTTCTCATTTTCATTCTTTATAGAATAGTTTAAGACATTCTTTAGAGTTCTATCCTCATGGGAATGATAATCTGGGCATTAATACACTCATTATTACTTGATGCATGCACTTGCGCACTTGGGTTGGAAGTGAGGGAACAAATCTATTTTCCCTTACACATTTAGAACAGAGGAACGTCCTCCATCAGAATATATATTTTTCCACCATCAGCAAACCACCCAACAGCCATCCTAGTCTTACAAAGCTTCAGAAGATGGTTCCACATTTATCATCTCTTTCTAATTTAAATTGTGAGTCTTGTCAGTATGGGAAACATACTCATAGTACGTTCCCAAGTCGTCAAGTTGTTTCTCCTTTTTCTGTGGTCCGCTCTAATATTTGGGGACAAGTCATCATTCTTCTACTCTAGGATTTAAGTATTTTGTTACTTTTATTGATGATTATTCCAGATGTACTTGGTTATTTTTAATGAAAAATTAGTCTGAGTTGTTTTCTATTTTTCAGTTCTTCTACAATGAAATAAAAACTCAATTTGGTATTCCTATTTATACTTTTCGTAGTGATAATCCATGTGAGTATTTATCTCATCAATTTCAACAATTCTTTTCATCTCATGGCATTCTTCATCAAACATCTTGCCCTCATACACCCCAACAAAGTGGTGTAGCCGAGCGCAAGAACCGCCATCTTGTTGAAACCACTCTTGCTTTGTTAATTGATGCCAATGTTCCATACATATTCTGGGGTGATGTTGTACTTACTACATGCTATCTCATTAATCACATGCCATCATCTGTTCTCAATCATAAGGTACCTCACTCTATTTTATTTCCCCATCAAGTTTTATATCCTTTGACCCCACATGTGTTTGGTTCTACGTATTTTGTTCATCATCTTGGTCCAAGTTTGGATAAATTAGCTCCCAATTCTCATATATGTGTTTTTCTAGGTTATCCTCGGTCTCAAAAGGGTTACCGTTGCTACTCTCCAACTTTACGTCGATACTTTATCTCGACAGATGTTTCCTTTTTTGAATCAGTTCCCTTTTCTGGATCTTCTACTACTCATGTGGACACTGATTCTGTACATACATCTCTCCAAGTTGACTCTTTTGAATACCTTCTGTCTTTACCAGTCCATGTTTCTGACTCTCCTTCTATCACCTCTTCTCCTAATGAGATCGAACATAGTTCGTCAGATGTTTCTGTGGACTCACATTCGACTGCATATCCTCCCTCAGCTTCGGTCCTACCTTCGGATAGTGACTTTCCCATTGCTCTTTTTAAGGGTACTCGTGATACTCGCCCTTCAGTCAGATATACAGTTAATATTAGTTACCATCGTCTTTCTCCATCATATTTTGCATGTCCTTCCTCTTTGTCCTCTGTTTCTATTCCTAAGACTACAGGTGATTCACTTTCACATTCGAGATGGAGACAAGCTATGATTGATGAAATGAGTGCTTTTCATCATAATGGTACATGGGATTTGGTTCCTCTTCCATCTGAAAAATCTGTGGTTGGTTGCAGATGGATTTATGCTGCTAAGGTTGGACATGATGGTCAAGTGGATCGTCTTAAAGCTCGCTTGGTGGCAAAGGATTTCACTCGAGTGTTTGGATTGGATTTTGTTGATACTTTTTCTCCTGTGGCGAAAATGTATACTGTTCACCTCTTTATTGCCATGGCTGCTATTCGCCATTAGCCTCTCTACCAACTTGATATTAAGAATGCTTTTCTCCATGGTGATCTTGAAGAGGAAATTTATACGGAGCAACCTCCTGGATTTGTTGCTCAGGGGGAGTCTGGTCTTGTTTGTCGTCTTTGTAAGTCTCTATATGGTCTCAAGCAATCTCCAAGAGCTTGGTTTGGTAAATTTAGCAGTGTTGTTCAACAATTTGGCATGACTCGGAGTGAAGCTGATCATTCTCTCTTTTATTGTCATTTAGCTTCTGGATCTATTTACCTGGTGGTATATGTGGATGATATTGTCATCACAGGTAGTGATAGACATGGGATCACTCAGTTGAAACAACATTTATGTCACCATTTTCAGACTAAGGATCTTGGGAAACTTCGATATTTCATGGGAATCGAGGTGGCCTAATCTAAAGATGGAGTTGTGATATCTCAGAGGAAATATGCTCTGGATATTCTTGAAGAAACTGCTTTGTTAAATTCTAAGTCTGTTGATACTCTTACGGATTCAAGTATCAAGCTTCTACCAAATCAGAGGGAGCCCTTTCCAGATCCTGAGCAGTATAGAAGATTGGTTGGAAAATTGAACTACCTCACTGTCACTCAGCCTGATATTCCATTTGTAGTTAGTGTGGTTAGTAAATTTCTTAATTCTCCATGTCAAGAACATTGGAATGCAGTCATTCGTATTCTTAAGTATATCAAGGCATCTCCAAGAAAAGGCCTTGAATATGAAGATAAAGGTCAGGATAAAGTTGTTGGATACTGTGATGCTGATTGGGCTGGTTGTCCAGCTGATAGGAGATCTACTTCTGGGTATTGTGTCTTTGTTGGAGGCAACTTGATTTCCTAGAAAATTAAGAAACAAAATGTAGTTGCTAGATCAAGTGCTCAAGCAGAATACCGCTCCATGGTGACAACTACTTGTGAGCCCATCTGGCTTAAACAGCTTCTCAGAGAGCTTAAGTTTGGAGACACTGGACAGGAAACTCTCATTTGTGATAATCAAGCAGCACGATACATTTCATCAAATCCATGTTTCATGAAAGAACAAGCATATAGAAATAGATATCACTTTGTTCGAGAAAAGGTTCTTGCTGGTGAAATTAAAACTAGTTTCGTACCCTCTAATGAGCTATTAGCAGATATATTTACAAAATCTTTGAGGGGTCCTCGAATAGAGTTCATATGTAACAAGCTTGGTGCATATGATCTATACGCTCTAGCTTGAGGGGGAGTGTTAGAAAGAAAATATCTTTTGTATATCTGTAATTATTTATTTCCTTATTTCATTAGGGTTTGTATTTATTTCCTTATTTCATTAGGGTTTGTGTTAGGTCTGGGCTTAGCCCATTAGTATGTCTATATATTGTACATCCTGCCTCAATTCAATACACACAGTTTTATTTCAATGTTCCTATCTTTTCTTGTTATTTAACAATTTGCATCAAAGAGGTACAAGATATCTTCAGTAAAAAAAAATGGTGTTACCTGGCTTGCTGAAAATGTTGGTATTGGCCAAATATGTATTTCACCTCCCTTCGTTGATATATATATATGGGTTAGGATCATTTTACACCAGTATAAGTTACACTCTTACTCTTGTCCGTTTATCTCACTTATATCTAAGGGCTCAAATTTTTTAGTAGTGTGAACCATTGAATACAAGTAGATCAATGGTCAAGATTGAGTGTAAGACTTCTAACTCTTACACCGGTGTAAGAATATCCTGCTTATATATATATATATACACACACACACACACACACACACACACGTGTGAAATCATTAAATGCAGGGAATCATAACCATACAAAAGATGAAAGTATTAAATGATGGGAATCATAACCATACACCTGTCGTTGCTCTACGTAAAACAGCTGCAGAAATGATTTTACGTATGTATATATATATATATATATTCTAATCTGGGACATCCTCTCAATTGCAAGATATTTTAAGCAATTTCCTTATATATGTTTCAAAGTTATGTTTTTCATCTTTAGAATATTTGACAATTACACAATGAATTGGGTGGTTATAAGGAAACAAAATTAAAGTTTTCTTTATGTTTTTGATTTTTTTATTAGAAGAATGAGACGATAAAGATCGAACTCTTACGTCTTTTGATTGCAGAAACTCTTTGATATCATGTAAAAAATTAATTTAATGTAAAAATTTAAGTTATTATAAAAATATATATTTTGTTTATCAATATATATATATATATATATATATATATATATATATATATATTAATATTATTCTTTAATAATCATTCCGTAAGCTACTACATAAAAAGTCATTAGTGTTTGTGTTAATGATTGGATTTGTATTCATTTAGTAGAATTGATCAGTAAAATGAATGTGAATTGCTAGAGAGATCTATTTCTTGAATGGTGTATCTTAGCTCAACCATTTTCATACTGAGCCACAAATTTTTCGCTGACTGTGTGTTACTATGACTTCACTTTCATAGAGTTTGAGTCAATAAATCAAAGGTTCGTGAATCATGTTTGAAGTTAATATATGATATTGACTCTGAAGTTTTGAATAGTTGGATGCGTTTTAAACAATTGAAAACCTAGTGACCCATTAATCCTATTGGTTGCCTAGTACAAGTTTTATATAAACTTCAGCTATACAATTTTGTTTCATATACCTTGAAGGAAGCTTCATAGAGTTTCTCTAAACTTGCAACTTGGATTGAATGAAGATCTTTCTGTAATATGGAAGATGTGGAGAGAGCATTATTACAACTCAGGATAAATTACTTCCCTACCTGTTTTATTCATTTTCTTGCAAGTTGAGAATTGTTGCATTATTCCTTGATGTGACTAGTTTTTGTCTAACCTAAAAACCGGAATGTGTTGCTTTCATAAAGGAACATGGAGTTATAGTGTCGGAATTTTATAATAGGGGCGAAAATAAAATTTTTAAAATTAGAGTAAAGCCTCATTTGGGTTCCTAACAAAAAATACGGTCCCCATTTTGATCCCTTATAAAGAAATTTAGTCCCGAGGTCCCTAAGAAAGACAAATGAGGCTCACGTTAGTTGTTGCGAACTCGGCAAGTATACCGATCGTTCCAAGTAATAAAAGTGATAAGTAAGATCGTCTCCACAAGGATTGTAAAACAATTACTATGATAACCAGTCCTCTTAAGTTAGATGAATCGATTTGTGGTTTAACAAATATTGTAACTAATTGAAAAGTAAAAGACTTGTTTTTAGGTTTTTGTAAGAAAGACTTAAAATAAGAATATGAAGGAAATGTTTTTGTAAAAGAAGTGAGAAAAGCACTGTAGCCAGGGTACATTCACCAATTGCTCCCAATTTTACTTTGGATTGATTCACAGTGTTTATCGAAATTAACAACTCAGACAAATTATCATCTTTAAAATAATTAGTTAGATCCCAATTCCTTGGTAATCCCGCATGAAAATAAGCATTATGTAGATAAATCCCACGACTGCAATTCATACAAGTCTATTCCTAGAACATGCATGAATCGTCATCTTTATCTCCTTTCAGAATCAGCATTCCAATATTCCTATTGCAAACCCTAATCCCCATAATATCATCCCCTATTAGGTTGATCAGATCTAACAGAAATAATATCAATACGCACAAGATAAAGATGAAGTATATTAAAATCAACACATAAAGTGACTCAATCCTTGTACCAATTGTTCACAAAGGGATCATGGCCCTGACTACAGAAAATAGATCTAGCCAATCAACATCATGATCGCTAATCTGAATTCAACATAAACTGAAAATAAAATAGAAGAAAAGTACAAGAACGGGATGACGAACACGAAGAACGCCTTCCTTCCTTCTCCAAGCCGGATCTGCCTCTTTAGGGTTTTTGGGTGTATCTTCTTCATGAGGTGGAGTCTCTTATTTATAAGAGACTTTGACCTCATTTTCAATTTTTGAATTCTCATCTTTCGCGCCTCCCACGCTGACAGCGCCACTCCCGCGCTGTGAGCGTGGGAGCTTCTGCCTCTTTTTGGTCCCCCGCGCTGATAGCGCGGACCTCACGCTCTCAGCGCGGGAGCCTCTGCCCAATTCTTGCTTCCCACGCTGTGAGCGCCATACCCACGCTGGCAGCGTGGGCTTTTAGCTTTTCTTTGTCCTTTTTGACTTCTTTTACTGCATCTTTCCTGTGAGATCAGTACAAACTCAGTGTAACACCTGATATTCAGACTTTGGATAATTTTAACAGTTTTTCTGCCTTTCTTACATCGATTGAGTCACTTTCTTCTTCTTTTTGTCTTGTAATTTCTTATATGCTGATCGCATATCAAATAATCCCCAGATTTAAACTTTGCTGTCCCTAGCAATGTACAAGACTCAATCCAGGAAACAATCAATTAATCCAACATAACATCGTACAGCCAATCAATAGATCACCATACTAAGCATGACTGAATCAATGCAAAGAATTTTAACAATGCCTTTTATGAAAAGATCAGAATCTAGTTTGAACATCCCTCACCAAGATAATCATATAACGCTCAATACTCAAGTGTTTGGGGGAATAACAATCACTCAATCTATCACAGCAATAACATTATCATAAGCTTGATCATATTCTCAAGTTCCTAAAGATGAGGAACATTAACACATGCACAATTGATCAAAAGGACTTCGCAGGTTATAACTTGGCCGGGCTAAAGGATATGAATTTATGGATAGTAGCTGAAGCAACCATGAGATTGAAAAACTGGTATTTACACCTTCAATTTATTTGCTTTACTCCACTAACATTCCCACAGAATTTCGGGAATTAATTCCTTTTCAACCTCATTTTCTTTACATTCACCCCTTTTTTCTTTTTCTCCTTTTTTTTAAGAGCACACTTCCTTTACCTTTCTTTCTATTGATCTCTGTGGAGCTTACCTCAATTTCTTTGTTTTCATTCCAAAGCATCAGTGATTCAATCTCAATTAAGGTAAGACAATAGGAATATGGCTAAGCATTAATCAACAAGAATTATGAAAAAAGGTTCAGGCTCAAAGGAGGTTAGTAATGGAAAAATTTATCTGGGTGTAGTATTTGGCCATGGCTAACAGAATAAAATTTGCCTTAATCATTTCAATCAGTGCATGCATCTTAGAGAAACTGAGCAAGTTCTGAAATGTTATCATAGTGAAGTCTCTCAGAATAAAACAAGTGTTTAAGCACAAAAACTCACCAGCTATGATGTCAGACTAGACTTCCAAAAGAATCATTAGGCATTATTAATCATTCAAGCATAAAATTCAGACACACTAGCTGAAAGAAATTGCCTATACAATGTCATGCCAGAAATTTATGCATTGTATTCCAAAATTCAATCAATCACATTTAAACCTGAGAATTGTTGTTGTTTCTTCTCTCTCTTTTTTTCTTCAAAACAAGACGTCTTTTCCATGGTGTATGGTGTAGTTCCACAGTATTTACCAATCTCGCATTCAGCATGCAATGCGACAATTCTCAGATTTAGAATGTTGTTGTCCTCAGCAACAAACTATTCTAGATGATAGCTAATTTTGCCAGATGGAATACACACATACTTGTTAATTTTCAAAACAGAATAATCATGAAATCTGAACCAAAGTCAAATTGCAGCAATATTATCAACACTGTTTTCAAAATGTAAAAATAATTGGTTTCAAGAAACCAGCAAGGTGCAGTGGGTGATAGTGAAAAAATAAAGCTCAAATATCATCCATGACATCATCATCAGCTTCCAGGTCTCCAAGCACATCATCATCAGCAGCGGAAGGCATAGATGGACCAGCCTGTGAAGTGGGTGGAAATTGAGCCATCAACCCAGCTGTGTCAATTCCTCTGTCCAGGCACAGTCGCTCCAACATACTCATCATATAATTGCTTTGAACCATCAATTGCTGAAGTAGCTGAGAGTCAGCAGACAGAGGTGTAGATGAGACTGGGGGAGGTGGTGGAACAGCACCGCCAGATTCTTTCCAGATAGCTAGCCTTATGGATTCCTTTTGCATATCATTGTAGTGGTTTTGGGTCAGATCCTTTTTTATTTTCACATCTCTTGGCTCATCCTCAGGTATGTCCACTCCTGCCTGGATGCAAAGTTGCTCAATGAGTGAGCAGTGAGCCAAACTAAAATCCGATCACCCTTGAGTAATGATATGGACTATCCTATCAGACAGAATAGCCCCAATGTGCAGATTATAGTCCCCTAGCAGAGTATAAAGAAGCACTGCCCTTTTTACATTGACATCGCTCAAATTAGTGGAAGCTATGATTGTGGAATTGATGAAGGAATGCCAGAAAATTGCCTCTTCATTGAGGTCCAGCCGATCCAATTTCTCTGGTACATCCGGCTGACCATGTTTGGATTTCCAGGCGGAGTGAGGTTGAGTAATACCCTCACGGATTGTTGCAGCCAAAGCAGGCATTTCTTCCCTATACACTCCTTCAACAGGCTGCATCCTGTTGAATGTGTCCGTAAAGTAACAGGATTGTGTGGCTTCCCAGGAGGTGTTCAGGAACCTCTCTATCTGGAAAGCTGTAAAGGAGACCTCTCTCCCCCTTACCCAGCTCTTCCTTGTTTTGTCCACCGTATCCTTATCAGCATTTGCGCAGAATTCGCGCAAAATTGTACTGCAGCTTGCCC